>VWYI01011107.1:0-42088 GCA_013399455.1 Anthoscopus minutus | reverse complement strand
TAGTTATTGTTGTGTTTACCTTTATATATATATATATATATATATTAGTAAAGAACTGTTATTCCTATCCCCATATCTCTGCCTGAGAACTCCGTGTTTTCGAGATATAATAATTCGGAGGGAGAGGGTGGGGGCTTACAATTTTTTTCTGCCTTCCCTGACAGATAACTGTCTCTAAAACCGGGACACCCCTTCTCTACCCTCAGTAACTCTATATCCTGTTTAATTGATATAAAGTAGGACTTTGTGGTCTCTAAAAAAACTGCAGTGGTGGGAAGAAAACAGAGCTTTTACTATAATGCTGGAAAGGGACATTGCAGAGGAACTGTTGTTCATGAAGTGCCATGCCTGGCATCAAAAGATGCATTCCTAGAGCCTGCTGTGGTGGCAGCTGTAGAATAAAGAACAGTTCGATAAATAAACCCTTGTTCTGAGGTAGGTTATGTATTTTCACCCTGTTTTCAGCAATAATTATTTGAGCAACAAAGTGAAACCCTCTGTCCTGTGTGAAAGGGCACAACAGTAGTTCTGCTGGAAAGCTGGCGATCCCAGTAAAAAGTAAGCTTAGTGCTTTGGGGTGAGGTCAGCTCCTGTGTGGCTGGACAATATAAGGGTGCCCTGTGAGAGGAACCAGAGTGCTGTGGGGGCCACATGCTCAGCAGTCTGCATCCTGCACATCCCATCCCATTGGCTACAGCACCTCCCATTGGCTGGGCACCTCAGCTCTTTGGCAGCTGGAGTGAGCCCGCCTGAACCCCACCAGCTGTTGCTGATGCCTGAGACTCTGGAGGCTGTGCTGGGTCTTGCAAAGTGTTTGCTGTCAGGACAGTGGGAAGGACACAAACCTACTCGCCTGGGTCAGACCATGGAAATAAGAGGTTAAATATTAATTATGACACACCATGAAATTATGAGCCTTCTCTAACACAGTAAAGATTTCATCAGATGCTTTAGAAAGCAGGGTTAGTGCCTCCCATTTCTTTTTATAACCATGAGTTTTAAGTCCCACTGGGGATCAAAAACATGTGAGCAAGAATCATCTGAAACTGGATACTTTTCTATGTAAGGTTTTGAAATGACAGAGTTGACTTAAGCAATTCTTCAGCAGAGTGTTTCACAACGCAACGTTTTTGTGCCTGGTTCACGACAGGCTGTGCCAGCCTGCATATCCCCCTGCGGCACTGAAGCCTTTGGTCAGGACAGCTGTGGCATGCACACTGTTTACCAACTCCCTGATATGGAAAAACAAAGCTTTCATTCCTGGGCTATGGAAAACTTCTATGGATGAATCCACACCCTCTCTCCGGGGAGGAAAACATAACAAACATTAATGTCTCTTCACCCTTTTATGCCTGGTATATTAATCACCCGACAAGCGCTCATGGCTTTTCCCTGTTCCAGTTTGTATTTGCCCTCTAACTACTGGGAGGAGTCCTGCTTTGTCTATAAAAAGCTGCACTTTGCCAAACAGTGTAACAGAGCCGAACTTAGGGATTCACTCGCCCATCTCATCCAGGGAGAGAGGACTGAGCACAGCCATGTTCGGGATTGGGAAGAAGCTCGCTGAGGAAGCTGTGCAACAAGCTGAAAGTGCTGCACAGGTGGCAGGTAAATATAAATTGCTGCTTTCCCTTCTGTGCCTTGGGTGTTAAAATATTTGTCCTGCTCCCACCCATCCTGCTAGGAGAAAATCTGCCCCTGGGGCATGAACTCCATGGATGCTGCCCTCAAGGGTGGGGTCAGCACATCCTGCAATCTCCAAGCCCTCTAAGTGAAAGTCTGATACTAACTACTGGGTTTCCAACAACTTTTCCTATTCTGGCTCATAGTGCGTGGGTGCCTAGATGATGCACTGATGACAGGACAGCAGAAAGCTGAGAGCAGAGGCAAGGCTGCTTATTTAAGGCTTTGCTTCCTAATATGACCAGCCATGACAAATATGAGTTCTGTAGCAGTGAAATATCAGCTCTGAGGGCTCTGATCTGCTCTTTACTGCCCAGAGAGGCACAGTTAAGTGCCCTGATGTCAGTGCTCCAGCCCTGCCAGCACCACAGTCACACACCCCAGCGAGAGCACAAGTGCAGCTGCCAGGGCTCAGGGCATGAGCCAAGTTCATTTCTGCAAAGAGTTTTGCTGAACTGTCCCTGAAGTTAAATCCCAAAGTTAAATAACCATTGTTAGTGGACCTTTAACAGGGAGACCTGCACTTCTGAGATTCCTGAACTGTTTGTGAGCACTGGAAACTGTTTCATATTTCTTTACATGACATTTAGGCAAACTCTTGAAATTAGTTATTTTGCCTGTGACTTCAAATGCTGTAGAAATATTACCTGTGGGGTATGTGCCCAATGAAGCAAGTGGGAAGCCTGCTACCTAATTACCATGACTTGGTTAATTTTCCTAGGAAGATGAAGGATGAACAATCCCATAGCTATCTTCTTTTCCAAAGAATTTGGATTTCTTCTTAATTCAGCTGTTTTTATGCTGAAGCATGAAAGAAGAACACCAGCATGTGGGCAATTGGAAGGGAACCATCAATTCTTTCCTTCTAATTTTACCAGAGTAGTCCTAGAAGTGAGTATTTAGTGGAAGCTTTTGATGTTCCTAACTTCTTTAATATTGCAGAAACATCTACTGTTTCTTATTCTGGAAAATAATATGGATGTTTTAGAAGGGACATTTGTCATCTTCAGAGGAGCTGAGTACTAATCTCAATCAGCTGATGGAACTTAGTGTTTAGGAGTCAACAAACTCTAAAAGCAAAGTTTATAAATAGTAGTTACAGTCCTTCCCCCTCTGTCCCAAGCACTTGAAGCTGAACCAGCTCTTTGGATATCAGCCTGAAGCCCTTTGCCTGAACCCTGCCTACATCTTCCCAGCAAGTCCTGCATGGCTCTTCCAGCTGGAGTAGGATTCTGGAACAGAGTGGGGGTCCTATGCAGTGGCCTGACTGGCCACTTCTGTGCAATCTGCATATACCTTGATGTCAGGCAGTAAACACACAGCACATGATGCTGAATTCATCACACCACTGTTAGTACTGCACTGACTGGAAGGATTCTAGAGGTACCCTCTAAACCTCCACTTAAATGAAAATAAAGGGGGATAAATGCCAGATTTCAAGTAAAAAAAAAAAAAGACTGTCTAACTGGTGATTCTGCAATTGTTAATTACCTTGTTTCTGAACCACTTCTGTTGTGCCTGCATATGCCCCAAAGGAACAGTCCTATGAGCCATTGCCAAGTACAGAGTGGCACAACTCGGCTTTGCAAGTATCTAAAATTAGCATCTATCCCATGGGTCCTAAAAGGAGTCATGAACTTGGCTGTGACCCAAGACTCTATGGGAAACATCTTCCTTTGCTGCACCTTATGAGCAGTGAACATCATTCACATTAGGAAACTGCAGCAAAAGACAGCATGTAATGATAATTAGCATGTCTTTTAAGCAGTAGAAGATGTCCTACAAGCTCAAGTGGAATAGGCCACTGGTTTTTACAACACACTTAAAAAAAACACTGTTGAAGAGACATTCAATGCAAGCTTGGAGACCTTTGAAGTTTTAGACACTCCCAATCCACTTAATGACTTTCCTCACCTCAGCATTTCTCCTTCCTGCCACTTCCATGAGGAATGTCGTGTTCAGTCAGCCACCCCCTCAGTTGTGCATAACCTATCTATGGTGTTTTTGAAAAAGTAGTACTTGGAGCCAAGGGTAATAAAATGAATATAGGTCCAGTGCAAGACCATTTGCCCCAAATTTCTGACTCTTGTAAGCAAGACTTCCCTTATCATAGCTGTTGGAAGCTGATAATCTAAATGTTTACCACTATTTTCTAGACTGCAGGACTTTAATACAATACCTTCTCTTGTTCTTCATTTTTCAGTATGTCTCTTCTATTGAGCTTTTCCATGCCTTTAAAACTACTCTGGTCTCTTACAGAATACATTTTCTTTAGGTACAAGAGGAAGCATTAGACTAATCACTACATTTTTGATGTGCTGCTCTTACAACGTGCAAGTTTAGAGAGCGAGCACCAGTTTATGCAGTTGGTAAAAGAATCTTTACCAATCAAACTGCTCTCAGCAGATCCTAGCCAGGCTAAGTAAAAGGAAGGTTTCATTGCACCCAATTCTCTACTAGGTTTTATTTTTTGACAGTCTAGGTGCCCTACATTAACATCTATAATCTTCATTTATACCAGGATATATGGATACTGTGGGGAACTGCAGCCAGAGTCCTAATAGCACCTCTACCACTAGATCAGGATGCCCATCCTTATGAAATAATTATTCATCTTCTAGCCCTGAGACATTTAGGGAACCCTTTGAAAATGTGACTATTGAAATTAGGGGAAGGGTAAAGACTGCTTAATTTACTTTTTTTTTCTCCTAACTGCAGTTGACACAGTGAACCAGACTGTGCAGCAAGCAGCAGAGCAGGCTAAGAGTGCTGGTCAGAAAGGTATGGTAATGTTTGTGTTTATTTCAAAATGTCACCACAGTGAAATCCCAGACAGGGCCCCCAACCCTGCCTCGCTCCTTGTTCCACACCTGGTGGGAAAGGAGAAGCTATTGCAATGATGCTATAGTTACCTTTGTTTTTTCTCTTTTAAAAGCACTTGATGAAGTCTACAAAGTTGCTGAAACCGGTGAAAAAGCAGTAAAAAATGTAGCAAACCAAGCAACTTCATGGGGCAAAAGCTTTGGACAATAAAGGTCAAAAATGTATCACCACCAGAATTTTTGTAAACAAGTTTCTACTACATATACTCTTAAATAAAGACAATACTTACACCCTGCCTAGCTTGCATGTATTCCCTTGGTTACACATATAAAAACACATGTACAATCACTGGGCTAGAAAGACTGGATGACTGCACAGAACAGGCAGCTACAGCTATGTCAAGGTAATGCAAAGATGTTTTTTGATTTGGGTTTGGTTTGGTGGGTTAAGAGCTGGCTTAAAATGGGCAGCGTGTAAAATCAAGCACTTGAGACCCGGTCTCCCATTTTGTCACTGAGCCTAAATCCTGATTTTGTGTGTGTGTGTGTGTGTGTGTGTGTGTGTGTGTGTGTGTGCGCGCAAGTCTCACAAGCTGAGCACCCAACAGCCCTCTCCAGACAAGGAAGAACCTCTGTGTCTCTCTGACTGTGTTTGTTCTTCTGATCTTACTGGTAAAATCACAGCTAGCTCCTGTGTTGAGGAAGGCACAAGTGTGTTTGCGGTATACGTGAGTGCTGTACAGCAGCACTGTGACACTCAGAGCCAATGCCAGCAGCAGGAGATTGCACTGCTGCCAGCAGAGCACTTGGCTGCAGCATGCTTTGTGCTGAGCTGAGGCCACTCCAGCAGCTCTGCACGGCACAGGCACGACGGGCAATGCAGCCACCCTGTGCCACAGAGGAGGAACTGACCACATCTGCAGGGTTCTGTTAAACCCACAGAGACAGTAGCTGAAAGACTCAGAACCAGGTAATTCTGAGTAACTCATCACCAACCAGAAAAAGTCCTCAAAAGGTGGGAATACTTTGTGTGCATATGAACTTAGAATGAGTCTTAGAATCTTATATTACAGGCTTCTCAGTTAGTAACAGAATAATTTAGAGGTTACTTACCCAGCATCTTGAAATCACAGCAAGAATTTCCATTGCTTTGACACTTCTTCCTGATGGTGACAGTTACATCAATGAAAAAGAGGTGTAGTACTGAGTTGTTTGCTGGGATAAAAAAATTATCATTCTTCGTGCTCTTCTGTGTAATAGAAACATTTTGCATTTAGTAGTTTGCAGGCGGTATGTGACCCTGAACACTGTGGTTGTCACCCTTAGTGATTCACTTGCAGCTTTAGAGTACTTGCTGAGCTGTTATTCAAAACCAACTATGGATCTAAGCAATATTAAGTGCAGAATGAGAGCTTACAAACACTTATTAAGGATGTGCTTTGCTCTATGTAGTAGGTGTGGTTCAGAGCAGTTACAAATCTGTGTTCAGATCTAACTTCAGGTCCTGACTGGCTCCTTGCCAAACAGTACAGCAAGTTCCTTAGTAAATGTCTAGTGGCATGTAAGTGAATACAAGCAGTGATGTTATTACCTGACAGATAAGACTTGTGTGTGTGTACATTATATGTAAGGAGGGTCCAACACCTAACTGAAATTACACTTTTAGTAAAAAAACCCAGTATTTATAACATGCATCTCAGAGAGTGATTACCTTCAACTGTGGCTTGGACTGGGAAAAAGCTAGAGCTGCTTTGTACTCAAACCTCTAAAATCACATTAACTCATAGAAACTGTACAAAATTTTGCTGCTTCTCTGTTGTTGTAGGTGGGTGTTGAGAGGTATGTGCACAAAATGTGATAAGGAAGATGGGACTCTACTTTTTTTCCTTAACTGATCACATTAGGAGTGAGGTCAACAATACCTAGTACTGGTGTGAGATTATTTCAGAGCAGGCTATCACAAGAAGTCTCAGATCACTGATAAGGATTTGGTTCTTGTGTTTAGCTACAAATCAGCTGATGTCAGCCTCCAAGCATTTGTCTCTTCAAGGATCTCGACTCTTTGATTGGAAAAACTTAAACTGTTGTCACACCCACTCTTGAATATGCTTGGATTCATGTCTCCAACACTGACTCTGTTTAACAAGAGGTCAGTAACTACTGCAATCAAGCTGCTGAGTAGAGATCCAGTGACCCTTAGATGCTCATCTCTTTTAATAAAATCATACCAGGTGGTAGGTCTGCTTTTTTTTCCAGATATCCCCGGAAAAGTGTTAATGTGTGTGCACACAAGAATAGAGGATACTAATGAACTGGGGAATGAATACAGGCATGGTGCAGGCTTTGGCTTTTTTTCCCTTCCAAGTTGGTAAGAGGTAGAAGGTATCCCAGTTAGCTATCTATGCCAGCTTTCTGTATGCTCCAGCACTGAAAGGGCCCCAGTGGTCAAGTTTGCCCAGCCAAACTAGGGCTGCTTTACTAGCTACAGAGGAAATGAAGTAGGGGAGGGAGAACAACAGTAAGAATTTTGTGTTAAATGGATTTGCTGCCAGATAATGCAACACTGCTTTTAAGATTATTTATATTTTTTCATAATATAACCATTTATTTGTGATCTTTTAGCCTTCAAGTTTTGGTTAAAATTTGTCAGAGGTGAACTATTAAAATAATAATTTTGTTTCACTTTATAATGGTTTATGTAAAAACAGCACTGAAGAATATGATCCAGGATACAGATCTTGTGTTTAGAGATCCATACCTTGATCACAATAATTCTCAAGCTCAAAGGTTCATGTTTTTTTTAAATAGTATCAGAGGGTATAAACACACACATATATATTTATATATATATATGCTGCATTGATTTCATCTGTGTACTTTTACAACCCTGCCAGCATGCCAGCATATATGATGGACTAAGCAACTAATTAAATGCCTCACACAGGTTTATCACTCCATGCTAACTACTAAATAGTTCGTCACACAAATTTTAGAGGGCAAGCTAAAAAGACCTGAAATTATTTACTAAATATATAAAACTTCAAAATCTTGCTGACAGGCAAGTAAGTTCAAGAGACAAAGATCCACATTAGTGAGCCCCTTAAGATAATTCAGGGACATTATCTTAGTAGTGGTCACGTAATGAATAGACAAGTGTACTGTGAAGACCTGCAGATTGTAGCTACAGAAAGCTATTGCATGAAAAAGAAAACAGTAATACACCAGCATGGTAGGTTTGGAAAGGTCAACTTTTTTTTAATAACTGCTCTCTCTCCAGGTTATGTCATGCAGTTACAAAGTAGTTAGGAAAAAACATGAGCCTCTGGGAGGGACTAATTGTCTTTTTAAAAAAAACATTCATATTCATTACATAAATAACATCTGGCACTTCAAGGGGACTCCAAGGGACAAAAGCCTTACACTTCAAAAACTGTGCTTGATCCAATATTTTGTTGAGGTCCATTTTGTTGTACTTTATGTTCAAAACTTTCAAGACCTCCTGATGGCCAAAAAAAAAAAAAGGCTGTGTGTATTAAGACAGTGAATTAAGTTTATAGCAGCATTCTAGCTCCTTTGTGGTTTGGCCAATGATTTCTGGGTTCAGTTTCATTCTAGTTGTTCACTGAGGCAGTATCTTCAGAGGCAGAAAGCCTCTGAAAGAAAATAATGAAAAAGAATTCCAAGAAACCTAAGTATGATTGCTTACCAAATTCAAAATATCCCTTTTTTTTAAAAAAAGGAAACAACCTATAGTCAGAATAGTTATGTAGATACTTGATTAAAAACATAACAAGAGTTGCTCAATAGTTTCAGCTTATAAAAATATTAGTCTGTCAGCTCTACAAATGTCATGATGATAGTCAAACTAGCTTAAAACAAGCAAGGAAAGGCAGTCCTGTAACAGTAGCACGGTTAAAGAAAAAGTATTGCCTTAAGAGAATCAGGCCTGAAGCTTTACTACAAATAAAAACTGGACTCCTATCAAAGTTAATCCCTGCTGGAGGCCCATTCTTCCTTTGACAATGCCACAGCATTGATCATACAAGGCCTTACTGAAAGTGCTGAAGCCAAAATTATGTCATTAAACAAAAGTGCATGAAGTAATAATGAGCTAAGTGCTCATATAGTACAGTATCTGATCTGAAGTCTGAGAAGTGGCTCAGGTGGCAAGACCACTCTTTCATACATAAAATGTACCATTTTGTTTTGTAGGCGAAACACCCAGAATGGCCCCCACAAATGCAGATGAACTGTTATCTTCAGATACATACTTGTATACAATTTCCTAATCCATGGATTTTTATTGTAAAAAAGACTAGTTTGGAACTGAAACTCATTGAGAATAGAATCCACTATAATGTCAGAAGAAAGAAAATTTTGTGGTTACATGTAAACTTGTGATAAGCTTTCTCAAGAAGAGGGTACATTAACAGCGAGGGGTGGGATGCAACAAGGAGCGGTCATGGCCTGTTTATGTAAAGGTCAAACCAGCCTCATTGTACACTTTGAAGACTTTCTCAATTGCATTGACATAGGCAGCTGTTCTCAGGTCCAGACCCAGGTTGTATGTCATGGCAGTACGCATGATTTGCTGAAACAGAAAAGGTTACATGTAGTTTCTGCAAGTTTCTCCATAGAAGCTCAACAATTTTGCTTATGGATCCACATAAGGAGTAAAAGGAGATGCTAGACTGGTATCAGAGCTCTGATCCCTTATGGATCAATTCTGAAATTTCTTGATTGCCCTTACAACTGAGAACGGAAAGGGAAGAAAATCTTTTCAAGTCTTACAGTGATAGGGAAAGACGAGATGTTTCAAGTAGCCTTTGTCCCACCAATTAAACATACAGCTTTAGAGAAATTAATCTAAAACTGCTAATGGTGAAGTAAAGCACTCTCATGTACATGTCCCAGATTAGCTAGGTACAAGAGGACAACTAAAAAGTTTCTACTAAAGCTTCCACCAGAATAATCTCTAATGTTTATTATACCTAGTTAAAGTTGGCCATGATGGCACAGAGCAGAGATTCTTCATAGTCTAAGTGACTTCCATTAATCATGTACTATTTATCTACTCTAATTGCACAGAAATTTCTGACAGAAAACACATGTCCCAAAGTCATGTGAGTTTTCTTTCAAGTATATACGAGTATGCAATATTTACCCGGGCAGAACGTTCCATCGTGTAAGCCAACCCAGAGTGCACAATATCTTTCTCAGATGCACCCTGCAACAACAGAGAATAAAATCAAGGTTTAATCCAAGACACAAAAAGGTTCTCACATTGTGTGCTGGGGCCAATGACATGTTGGATTCCCATAATTACTGAAGCTTGCTCACTCATTCCCTTCTAATGATGGGTGAAGAATCCTAATAGCCTTTACTGTGTTACTTGTAGAGCTAGCTATGGTCAATTCAATTCTAAAACCTCAGAGGTAAGCACTGAAGACTTTTATGGGCCTAGCTTTGAGAAGCATGCTGCTACCATTATCTACTGATGTAGCAATTACTGTTTTCAGTCTTCAGACCACAGAGTAAATATTAAACAAAAAAGTTTCCAAGAGTCAACAACCTATTGCAGTTGTTTTGAAGACACATCTTAGGAAGGGGCATAGATCCCAAATTCATATACTCCACATTATATCAGCCCTTAGCAGCTCCACAACTTTATTCCCATTAAAATTCAAATACACAGAACAATAGGCAGTTGAAGAATTAGGATGACTCATTACAGGTTCAATGTTCCATCATCCTGATTGCTGTAATTTACTAATAATTTGACATCTGGCTCTACAAAATACTTGGTTTCCCTCAAATACCAATCTGGGCTGAAGTAGAAAGTATTAGGCCAGTTTCTATGGCTTGTGCTTAAGAGATCCCAGCATTTGCTTTAAGCCACAGAACCCATCACACATGCTACTCATATAGCCTAACATATACAAAATGCACCATTTTGGATCAGGCTATTGCTCTCATCTGGCTGTAGTCCAATTTTATATGCAGTTCTTCTGATTTATTCCTGAGGAAGTATGATTTAACATCTTTCACAACTTGCTGGACTTCTTTTCCCTCCTCATTTGTCCTACCTCCTCCTGAATTTGAGTTTAAAAACCACACCAACCGATGCTTTTAGCTTCCTTGCATACCTGAACTGTCTGCTCTGCGAAGAACCATCCCCTTAGTCTTCATTCTGCTGGTTTTGTTGGAACACATCTCGCTCTCTTCCACTATTCCCTGCAGTGAACAATCTATCCATACCCACATCTTTCCATATCCCTCATTCTACAGATCACTGTCTCCACCTCAGGCCTCCTTCAGGCTAGTAGGACCTAGGTTAGTTCATCATTCCATGTCAGAGAAGCTCCTGTACTTTTATCTATCCCTGTCATCTTGCTCTGAACTCTTTCCACACTTCCAGTGTCTGAAGATGCAGAGACTTAACCTGCACACAGTTTTCAGAAGGCAGCACACCTTGAATTCATATGGTGGCATCATTAGCCAGTTTTATCCCTTCAGAACAATTTACAATGCTGGATTTGCTTATCTATTGCTAAGGATTTCTAGGCTTGTATTTTGTCATCACTTCCAAAATTTCCTTTAAATGCAAATGGATGAGCTCACAATCCATCACTTCATGTGGAAATTTCCCCATCAGGTATTGCTACACAATAGATAGCAATGAATTTTGCCCCACATTTCTTTGCCCACTGATTCACTCTTAAAGGAACAAGCTACAGTTTTTCACCCAGCTGTTATTCTGGAGTTACAGAAACATCAAACTGTCTGTGGTGTGAAATTTTGTTCAAAATTTTTTGGAAAACCAGGCAAACTATATCAACAAGAGCTCCAAAATACAAAAAGCATCTATATTAAACCTAACTTTTTTACTATTTTGAAGGGATTTTGCATGGGCTGAAGTAAAAGAAATCAAAAATAGCTTATTTCCATTATTCTGAAGCAGTTCAGACCATTTGCTTGCTTTCTTTGTTTGGCCATCAGGCTAATTATGTACTGATGCTTTGCTTGAGGATGTGCTGCTGGATAGGTACAATGGTAAATTTAGATTTCAGTTATATCTGAGTACAGCTTCCCTAACAATAAAAAACCCAGCAGCAACAACTTACCGATATCCTATCTTGAAATTCTGCTGTAGGCACAACTGGAATAGTTCCCCCATGTTTCCCAAATTTTCTTTCCAAGCTTTCCTGGACAGACACTAGGAAAAAAAAAAGGTAGATGCAATGTAACTGACAAATGTGAAATTTTAGCATCTTTTTTTCCTTAAAACATGAGCAGTACTTTGGTATTTTCACTGATATTTTTTTCAACTTCTTGAAATTCTGAAATAACTAAAGAGCAACAAAGAGCATTTGAGATTATACAATCTCAAAGTTAAGAAAGAGATTTAAATGAGAATTCCCATAACTCTCCACTACTTTAGAAACACCTTCCAATGTATAATTTATAAGAAAGGATTAAAAACTAGGCAGGTGTATGTTTTGTCATGCCCAGTGTCTCAAGATTCTCATGTTTTTCTAGAGTACTGTTTAAAATGGAGCAACATCCTCCAGTTCTTCTCCACTGAGCTTCCCCTCTTCACATAACTGTTGTTTCCCAGAAAGCAGGCAGCACAGAATGACCATGAGTGCAGCTGTGAGCCATAAGCAGGTTTTTCCAGTGCCTGTCTCTATTATATTATTGGCCTTTATAGAAATTCTTTATTGTTGTATGTGCACAACAATGGCACCCACTTGAACTTTGAATGCTTCTTAAATACCAAGTATACAGCTGAAAGATGTTTATTAAGAAGTAATAAATATTTCATTTAAGTGGCTTGACTTTACTATTTCACAAAACTGAGGAAAGAATTAAAAGATAACCAAAAAAGTATGCATTTAACTCAAGTCATTAGAGTTGCAGGTCAGTTAACCTATAAAACCTTTTCTATGCTTTAGTAAGCAGCAATTAAAGACTTCTAGGGAAATTGTGGTGAATTTGAAAGAGTTCTGTTTTCATTTCTCCCACATCTAGTGTTTGCTAGTCCAATCTATTAATTAAATAGTGCTTGGAAGGAGAAGTGGGCACTTACTGAGCAAGTGGTAGTTTGAATCTCTTTCATATTTGAAAGTCAAACGGCCATAACTGACATGGTTCAAGTTTTTCAGCCATTCAAAGTAGGAAACTGTTACACCACCAGCATTCAGATAAAGATCCTGCACAGGAAGAATAAATATTTTGAACTGTGACCATGTGACAAAGACAGCACTATCATATTCTCCAAAAGCAAGTAGTATTATGTAAAAGGCACCACTTTAAGCTGCAGTACAGAAGACAACCCAGTTCTCACTCTTACAGAACACCATCTTCTTCAGTTGAGGGATTACTTCTACTGATTTAAAATACTACTTGACTTTAGAACATATCAAGTTCAGGTGTGCTTGACTGACTACTTACTCCTATTTTAGCACAAGTGTTTAAGAAAATTAGAGCATTCTAAGGCCATCTCAGTGAGTAAAGCTAAAGATCAACTTGATCTAGCAAGATCACTTGTTCAGGACACACTTTCTCTGTGAAAAAATTGCCATTATAGCTGGATACGTCTTTTTCTTTCAAATTATCACTACACATACTCTATACACTCTGACAGTTCTGTCAAAGCATTACCCAGACACATCATGACTACAAAGTGGCCAGAATGTTTACTCTTTCTTCTTCCTATGTTTAGTGCATTTTTTGATGGAACAAATGTCAGCTAATAATCATGATCTTGGGTCATTTACAGTTGTAGTAAGGTCTTTAACAAATATTATCATTCTTCAGCAGCATTGACACCCACTTCCTAGACATCAACTATTAAAAACCACTCTTAGAGAATGAATGGCTATTAATAAAAACCTTCAATAACTAGTGTCTTGGTACTCTTCACAAAAACGTTCCTTTTGCACTGAAACTCAAAGGTCATGATAGAACCTTACAGGGATAACCATGATATTCCTCTCCAAGAAGATTTTGTCAGCTTCAGGAGTTGTAGGCCCATTGGCACCTTCAGCAATAATCTGAAAGAAATCACAGCACAGAGTAACTCAGAGGTATAGATCTGGGTTTGTTCATGCTGATTACAGAATATTAGTATTTAAACAGACCATCTCTAGTTTTCATTTCCACTTGAACTCTTCGACTTACTTTTGCTTTAACCTTGTGTGCGTTGGCCTTGGTCAATTGCTTCTCGCTGGCAGCAGGGATGAGAATGTCACACTCTGTTTCCAGAATGCTGCCCTCAAGTGGCTTTGCTTTAGGGAAGCCCATGATTGTCCCGTGTTGCTGTGTGAAGAAAACAAACCACAGTGGTTTTGTTGTGCACTCATACGAATTTCTTCCCTTCTGACTTTCAGAGAGAGAAAAGGGAGAAGCAACGGTAATAGAGTGACAGAACATAACTTAATTCGTATCCTTACTTAGACATAAAAAGCAAGCTACAAATCTTCAGGAGCACAGTTTCCAAGACTGAAGCATAACTGCTCTCTGCATAAAGGCACTGATAACCATTTGGGCTCTGAAATATTTTTTTAAAAATAGGTCCCTCTCAGCTCTTAAAATAGTTTTCAAACAACCAAAATAACTAACTAGTCTGTTACACCCAGGTTAAGTTGCATCATATAAGATCCAAATGGTTTTTTTAAAATTTAGTACTACAATGATAGCCTTTGTTTAATGATAGAATCTTCATTCTTTCGAGAAAGAGGGTGATAAAGAAATTCAAATATTCCCTGTATAAAAGAAGACACATCCAATAAGTCTCTAAGAAACTTCAAGCAGATTATATTGTAGTGCCTGTGAACTGTCCCCTCAAGTCTGCTTCACTTGGAAACTGAAATAAAAAAACATCCAGTTTTCATTATAAACTACACATGCAAGTCACACTGCCAGGCAGAGGCTTTCATTCTTTCAAAAACATCCAATATAAAAGAAACAATGAAAGTACACTTTGCACATTTTAAGTGACTATGTGCCTGTGATTCCTAGTCAGGAATCCTTCAGGAACCTCCTTGCCTTGGCTCCTCGTTTAGGGATGAAAAAGGCAGTATGATAATTCAAGTTCTGAAAACTAAGTTATTAGCCTGCACACATACAAACTTTTTTTGAGAGTCAGGTCAAAGGGTAAAAGAGGTACCACCTACATTTGCATTCTTGTTAGGGATAAGAAGGAAAGAAGAATCAACATTTCTAAGCCATTTTGTAAGGACTATTCACAGCATGCTTTAAATATCACAACACCAGTCTACAGTCATCAGTCATGCGGTGTACTTGCAAAGCTGACAAAAATGAAACTCTTTTTGCTTAGCTCAGTTTCATACCAATTTGAAATCTTCTAGTTCCTTTGGGTCAATCCCATCAGGATTCCAGATGGAACCATTAAACTCTCCGACAGCGATGCATTTTGCACCAAAACGATGCAAGTATCTCATAGAATGCAAGCCCACATTACCAAAACCCTGAAAGTGGAAAGAGAAAGGAAAAAGTAGTTAACCCTCCAGCTAAAATGATGACTACTGCTAAGGCCTATACAGTTTTAAAAGGTTCTTCAGCTATTGGCATATCTTGGCATTAGATGATGTGTATAGGCAAGATGGAAGAAATCTACATATATTCTATGTTTGTCTGAATACCATTGCAGAAATTATGCACTGTAGCCAGCAAGGTACAGTCGTGTTAAGTATCTTATACTGGTTAAGTATCTTATACTGGAAATATAGAAAGGAAGAGGTAATGCTACTATGAAAGTTGCAAAACTGTGATGTTTACTAACCTGGGAACATTCTGTTTATCTACTTTGTGACAGTGGATTTTTGTATGACTACTGACTTAATTCTAGGCCATTAAGTTCCTTTACTTCCAGAATGCTGATGTTCGGGAAGTAAAAGAACACACATAGCAGACCAGAAAGTCATATGATCAATATTGAAAGTTTGCAATATGATTTTGGCCTAAAAAAAAGCTGAATAATAGAGTCCTGTATAACACAGCTTCAATTATACTTGGGATTTTTGCTTATGCAAACTTTGCTATAAGAGTCTGTCATACCTTGGGTCTTTTTGAAATGTTCTAGGCTCATTTGCCTATGAGAATTTTCTGCTTCTCTTATGGCCATGTTTTCAGTCTAAGTTTTGCTTAAATGTCTGTTGGTTAGTCCTCTGCCAGGCATGAAAATGCCAAAGTGCAGGGAAACAAGTGTGCTGCTGGGCCTGTGCAGGGCAGAGATGTTTGTTCCAGCCCACAGGTTAACTAGAGGACAACTTGGAGGTTACAGTTACTCTGCTATTTCTCACAAGCACTTTTTGAAAACAACAAAAGAAATCAGTTCCTCAAACCCTCCATTTAACATACTTTTTATTCAACATATTGTTTAAAGTTGAACAAGTTTCCTTTCTTTGCAATTTTAGGAATGATAATGCATACTACTGACTATCAAACCCTTTCAAAAATCAACTACATAAATACTCACATCTTAAAAACATCAAAAACATATATTCAACCATACTAATCTAGGATAAGATCTTAGTTTCTATTTCTCCAACTGCTTATTCCATAATGAAATGAGAATCCTGTTTCTCCTCTCCTTAAATATTTTACTGTAAAACATTGCAACAAATTTTGTGTAGGTAAAACCAGTGCCACAACTCACTGAAAAGTGCTGTGCCTTAGTTTAAAGAACTCCTGTAACAGTATTTCATTTTGGTGTTTGCAGCTTACAAGACCATAAAGACTACAGGAATTGGCTTTGTGCCTGTAGAGTGCAATTGGAAGTTCAGTGTATAAAAACCAGTACAAAATAAAGGACACCTATGTTGCTTGAAAAGTGTTTCTAAAGTTTGAGAGTAAAGGTTAACTTAGAAGTTTTTAAAGCTCTAGGTTTTTAAGGGCTACTACAGCCTGTTTTAAAAACAGCTCTACTGAAAGTCTGTGTACTACTAATTTTCCTACAGTCCAAGGAAAAAGTTACCTGAACAGCAAATGTTTTATCTCCAAATCCTGGAGTCATTCCTAATAAGCTCATATATGAGGCTTCATTGATGAAATTTTCAATTCCATGGAAGACACCACGACCAGTTGCAGATATACGTCCATGGATCCCACCCTGGCTGATTGGTTTACCAGTTACACATGCATGTGCATTAATATCCTGTAAAACAGCAAAGGACTTGTGAGACATGGAATTAATCAATGAAAAAACAGATGGAACAAGAAGTTTTGTACACTTTAGACAAAAGGGAAAACAGAAATTGTTTACACACTTGTGTTTGTACACTTTAGACAAAAAGTCTTGTACACTTGTGTTTGTACACTTTAGATAAAAGGGGAAACAAAAACATGATAGAGCTTAATTGTAATAGTCAGACATGATTTAAGCATTAAACTTAAATGCACTTAGTTTGTAAAGACGGCTTCCTTCCTGACCTTGTGTGAACACCTCAGAATATTCTGTCAGGAAAGTCACGTAATGCAACAGTGGATATGGTTTGTGATTTTTTGTTGCCTCAAAGTGTGTATGTTAACTTCAGTCTGTGTATCATGGTGGTATCCAAAAGCAGACAAATCAAAAAGCTTTCAGGAATGCGTCTCAAAGTTAGCTCCTATTTACAGCCCCAGTTTCATTACATCATTACTTTTAACGTCTTAATTTTTTTAAGGGCCCAGACATATCCTTGAACTGTCTTTTAATCATCTTAAAACAGGGTTTAGTGTTTCTTTATAACAAATTCAGTTATTTTGCAATTACAAAATGAGGTATGAGATCTGTAGTCAGAATACAGGGATGCTCTCAGAGGAAATCTGCAGTTTGAAAGTCATATGGAAAAAGTTGGGTATTTACTACTTCTATTCAGAAAAGCAGCATTTACAATCAAGCCTCTGTTCCTAATTTGACGGCAATAAAATTAAGTTTTCCATATGCCAGATAGTCAGCCAAGAGAAAACAGCTATTTAAAACCATAGCTGATTTTTCCAATTGGAATTAATAACTTGAAAGAAATTCTTTCAAATCAGGCACTGGACCTCCCTCTTCTATCACCAGTGGTTCCAATGCTCCCACACCCTGGGAGCACAGTCACACGGTGGCTTGGCTTTCAATACTAGTGAGAAAGCAGGGATGAAAAGAGAATCCACTGAAATGAGTGTGCCAGCAGCCGGATGGGTTTCCATTCCACCAGCCACACATTCACTGGGAGGCTTCCCTCCGCTCCATCCCTTGTGCCAAAGGCATTTTCATGCCTGTGGTGCAGGATGCTTGGTGAGAGGAAGGAAAGGAGCAGACAAAAGTAAATGGAGGCAGAATGGCTGGAGGAGACTAGAGCCATAATGAAGACTAAAACTATTTACTGCTTGAAAATGATAGTGAGTTAACATATAACCCTCTTTAAGAACAATAAGAGTGAATTAGGAATTCTGGGCTCGCCACAGAATTCGTAATTCAGCCTCCCAAAATACAGCTCGCTGCTCTCCATAAGCTGTATGCTCCCTCTTGTGGCATGTCAACTGTAACAAAGATTGGCAGGGGTGTTTTTGTGGAATGACTTGACCTGATGTTTTGAAGGCCTTTCAGGTTTTTATTCTATTATATAGTTTTAAACCATGCTTTGAGCTTCGCGCCTTCACAAAAGAGGAAATGTATTTTTATAAATACATGAAGAAATACAGCTTCCCACCATATAAAAGAATGTGTTTATTAAAGTCCTTTCCTGCATACCAGAAGTCAGTTGATTGTGTCAGGAACTACAGAAGAGTGGAAAGGATTAATTTAATAAGAAACTTCAGCCATATATAATTCAGTGATCCAGCAAATTCAGGTGGACTTTCTGGAACAGTTAACACAATAGTTTATTAACAGCTTGCATGGTTTGGCAAGAAAACAGAGCATGAAGTGAGGGCAGATTCAGGTCTTCTTAAAGTCACATATAAAAGCCACAGTTGATGTCAAAATTCTAAAATCTTTGATTTCAAGTCAATAAACAAACACTTATATCTTGGGCAAAAACCAAAGAGCATGGCTTTCACTGAGAACCTTGAAAAATGGCTTATAGCTATAGCATCAAAGACTTCTAATATCAGCACTTGAAGCGTATGAACTCAGTTGGTGATGTTCAGGCACCAACTTTTGCTCCTTTCTTAACCCCTTTCCCCCCTGTTCTCCTTGTCTCTACAGCTTCCTGGCTCTATATGGTAGGTTTTGAGCACACTTCCCTTATATGTTTATATGTATTATTTGATTTATCCTTCCCACTTGAAACTCCCTGAACACAGCTGTGTGCAGTGGGCAAGCACAGAGCCATCAGGTCTGTATCTCAGATCCCTCTCACCAGACTTATCTTTCCACTCCACTGAATGCAGTCCCTTGCACAGATCCCATCTGTGTTTGTTTCACTTGTTTCACTTTTGTTTGTTGCTCATTTTCTGCTCTTAGTTCCCTTCCCTTCTTACCCCATGGTCACTCTTATCTTTTTAGTATTCCTTAATCACCTTTAGTTTTGCTTTTGGTATCCCAGCCAGCTAGTTATCTGAAACATCCTCCTCTACAAACTGGTTTGGATGGATTATTCTCCTTTTTATAGCCTTGTCAGAATTTTCACTTTCCTTCTCCATTACCTGGTCATTCTCCACAATAGCTCTGGAGTTCAACTTGTGGCTACCACTCTCTCAAGTGTACAAACAAGCAACCCAACAAAATTAAGTAAATTAACATTCCTCCCTTCCCTTCCCCTTACTTCCATTTTTTAATTAACTTTGCAGAAAAGTGTTCCTGATCCTCTCAAGTTTTTATTTTTCAATAGGATACTGCCATAGAGAGGGAGTCTACAATGAAGCTGTTGTAGCATGATTCCAATTTTAATCCTCAGTAGTTATATTCTTTTCTGTTGCCATTGAATCATAAGAATGTAGGACTACACAATAAGGTGAGATTATAAAGTGGGAAGAATAAGAAATTCAACCATTTGAAAACTTCTCTATCAGGGTTTTGTTTAATTTTAAAAAATTGAGCTTTTGTATAAAACTGTATGAGAACTCTTCAGTACAGCAAATCTTAAAGCAGGTCACTTGCTGCGATCCTTCCTGTCAGTCTTAATAATACAGTGCTGTTGTATCACAGTGAAATACACATTTTAGTGCAATATGTTAAATGTTAAAACTCAATGCTTTGAGGCAGTTGTTTGGCTTTAAGTTGGAATTTTAAGCTCTGACTGAAGGAACTAGTTGCCACCATGCATGTTGAAGTCCTTCTGAAGTAATATTTTTGGCTTTTTATCAGATATCAAATTTTAATTAAAATATTTACCTATGTGAATTGCAAAAAGCAAATAATGTTTTACAGTGATATCCCTAACAGAGAGCTCTGTGTAAAAGTAATATAACTCAACTAATCAGCATGCCACAGCTGATTCCTCAGGCATTCCTTCTTTCCTTCTGTAAGACACCTCAGACTGTATTTCAGACTTAGAATAACCTGTGCCACTCCACCTCCTACTGTCCAAGGCCTCAGACAAGTCTTGTGCCAGGAGACTGCCTGAGGACAGCCAGGCATATCCTGAGCAGATGTGCCAGGGCAAGGAACGTAGTGGGTCTCACCAATGCCCGAGGTGTACACCCTGCTGTACCTCAGGGGAGCTGCTGGAAGAGACTGCACAAAGTACAAGGAAAGAGTATTTTCCTTCAAAAGGAGCTGGGATAGGCAAACATTCAATAGACTAGCACATTACACACTAATACACAGCTACTAACAAATAAGTTGTCCAAAATAGATTTTTCTTTGAACTGACCTGTTGAAAGTATACAGTGAAAGTTAACAGGTAAAAATAACTCCACTGATACAAGGACAAAGGCCAAACCAAGGGCTAGCATTAAAAAGTAATTTTTAAAAATTTTGAATTTTTTCTAATTGTATCCTGGGCTATAAATTATGTCAGTGACCTTTTGTTTTACACTTTGAATAATTTGCTGAAGTCCATAACAAAACTTGTTACTTCTAGGAAACTGCAGAGAATCTTAAAACTTTTACAAGTTATATCAATAGTGTGAATTTAATTTGCGGTTTCTTGAATGAACAAAACTATGAGCATGTATTTAATAAAACTTGTAAATTCAGTTATCAGTTAAAAACTTTAAATTAGTAATTACAGTTCCAAAGAAAAATAGAGGAAAATAATAGAACTAGAAACCAATTTTAGACTATGTACATTTAAAAACAGTGTATTTTCTTTTTGTCGAACAATTGCAATCAGTATTATATAGAGAAGCTTCTTTTAAGGCTAGTGTAATAATATTATCCTTACAGCTATTTTTCCTTTGTTGTACCCTAAAAATCTCACACCACTGAGGTTGCCACAATTTTCAAGAATATTTTTGGATCCAATAAGTAAACAAATTGATATGATTAGGCAACTTTTCTGCTTGAAAGCCTCTGCTCAAGACTTACATAGTGTCCTATGGTACTGGCATAGGTGTCAGCAATCCAGGACATCTCCCTCTCCCCCGTGCTCATATCAGGAGCAGGCACATCTACACCAGGTCCTGTTGGCAACAGTGAAAAGAAGCTCTTAAGGATCAAACACAAATAGTTATTTTCAATCGTTATTCCCTTGGAAACTGTGCAGAGAACTGTTTTCCTGTTTAAGCCTCAGTTTATTACGCAAGTAACATATTCTTCGGGATTCAATGCAGTTTTAGATGCTGTGTCACACCTATCTAAAATATTATCAAAACCCCCAACCATTAAATCAGCCATTTGATAAAAGGTGAAGGCCACTCTGTCAATAAAAAGTCAGAGCAAGACAGTGGTTTGTCTTTTTTTTCAGGGAGGGTGTTATCTAGCTATGGTATCTATATTTTACTATATTTGTACATAGCTATACTATACTATAGTATCTATATACTGTGACATTGATTGGATTCTGCAGCATACGAATTTCCTTTCTGCTACTGGGTGAGTTTAAATACTGAAGTTCCTAGCCATTGCACAGTAGCACATGCGATTTTACTGCTTACTCCAAAGAAAGATTTAATTTCTTTCTTGATGAAATAAACCTTTAAAAGAAGTCTCCCACATCCGTTGAAATAAAACATCAGTTTTTGTAGATACTAAAAATAGTATTTCCCCAGACCATTTAAGATAATATAAACTTGCTAATCATGATATTGTATGCAAATCTGCCCCAACAATTTTTCCTACGTATTTTTAAAAGTTTTGTGAAAGTTGTGTAGCACCAACCACAGAGCAAAATGGAAGACAATTTTTATCAAATCATTTTAGTTGTCACTGATCTAACGATCACTATAGCTTGCATTGTGTATAGTAAAACCATAGTCACATGTAACATCAGTAAGTGTGTTTATAAAGGAGCTTAATTTAGTTGATAAATACTCTGTCTGGAAGAGCAGATGACAAATACTCTAGCTGAAGAGCAAGAAATTGCAGATAAAAAGACAGACATTCCCAAGACAGACACCAGGAATTCATGACGGATCTTTAACTAGTTACATGTCTCATTATTCATTTGAGTAAGAACCTTCTCTGGGCAAAGCTGCTCCCTTTAATTAAAAGTTGACTAGATAACATTCAGCTTTCTGCAGAGATGTCCAGACAGCAAAGTCCCCAGAACAGCTCAGGGTTGAATGTCAGTGAAGCCCCTTACTGACATTACAGAGGCTGAGGTTCTGTTACAACAGGCTCCTATGCTTCCTGCCTGTGCTTCCCTTGCAGCCTCTGGTTGCCATGGGTGAAGCCATCAACTTTTGCTGGGGTGAATCTTGTATTTCCTTCATCTCTTTCCTCAGATACACGCCAAAAGCCTCAACTAAGACTACAGGAAACAATAACAGTGAAAGAGTTTTCTAATAGAGATTAAAACTGCAACAAATATGGTCCCCATTTTATGATCTAACTCTGAGAGAAATGTGATTCATTTTGGATGCAGTGACCTCAGCTTCTGTGGCTTCTCATAGCAGAACAGCTACCAGAAAAAGTTAAGACACAGTTCCCTTTAAAATGCAGTAGGATGCAATGACTCAATTCTTTGTGGTTCTTGCTGAAAGTTCTGTACCCAAATTGTTTACAGTTTTCAAAAATACTGTTCTTTAAGGATATTGCCTAATGGACACCGCTAGTGCACAATAAATCAGATTCCTAAATTTGTATAGTAAAGCTGCCCAACATACCAATAAAACCCTTTTTTGCCAGCTCCATGGTAAACCTTCTTGTGATCTTTTCCAATTCATTGTCCTACAGAGAAAATGTAACAAACATCAGAAGAAATCATTAGTGCTTATGAGTATTTGCTCAAACTCAGCTCAAGCATAAGCGAACGCCCTCTTCTTTTAGAAGGAAGGATGATTCATAATTTACATAATTTCTATGCCACTCCCCGGCACACCGTTGGTATTCAGACAGGACAAGAAACATTGGGCTTTCTTTCTGTACATTCTGATCCATGACAAGCTGGGAGCATGGCATAGAAAGAACCACCTGTGTCCACAGCAGAGATTTCCAGCAAGCAAATCTGATATCCTCTGTGAGCGATTTACAACCAGCAACAGCAAGAGCTGGCCCTGCCAGTTGTGTAATCAACACAGCCAAATGACTTGACACAAATCTTTACAGGAGCTTTGAGTTTAGAATATCTGTTATGTATTCTAGTATTCCTTTCTGTACAAGTTGTTTTAATTAGGGCAAGAAGGCAAGCCTGCAGTAAACCTTTTATAAGCCAAGTTAGTTATTATTCACACTGGAACACTGCATAGAATAGTTTAATGGAGCATAAAACTATTAGTCAAAATAAACAAAAACATTAACTTTTTTCAAAGAGTAACTTAAGCTTTTATCAACATTATCAACTTAAAAAAAAATCCAGGTTCCAAGTTATTTTTAGTCTCCTGATTTTCAGAAAAAAAAAGTACCTGAAGTATTCCACCTCCAGACCTCCTTATAAAAGTTCTTTTCCTACCTATTTGCATGCACAGGCTAGATTTAGCCTTTACAGAGGCAGAAGCGGCAGGAGGTTTTAAGTGGTCAATAATGCCCTTAGAAGAGTTTTTTTAACTGGCTGGCTTCAGTATTGCAGATAACCAAATTTTTATCTATGATTAGGCTTACTGTGTAGTTCTTGGGATTGATCTTGACACCAGCCTTTGCCCCACCAAATGGCACATCTACAAGAACGCAAAGGAAAATAATTTTACTTTTTCAACAATAAAGGCAGAACACATGAGAAAGATGTGTTAATTATATCTTTGATTTTAGCAGCGATTTTGGTTTTGCGGCATTTATGCTCCTTTAGTGCAAGTTATAGTCTGATCTAGGTATTCATATAAAAATGGGAGATTTTCAAGGCACTTTGCAAATTAAAGTTAAAAGTTTAAAGTTAAAGTTTCTTTAAAAGTCAAAAGTTCATTACTCAGAATTTCTATGCTTAAATATCTCTTGTCGAAATAATAAGTTTTACCTTTTATATTTTACAAGTATAGCTCAAAAATTTTACCTCGGAAGTTCTAAGCGTTTGGAAACTATAGGAAGTTCTATATACTTTTGGAAAGTATTTTCTTTTCTTACACATAATATGCAGATTCTCTCCAAACTCCTCTACAATTTAGTAGCTGTGTACAAATTATACCTCTTTATAACCCATAAAGGAATTTTATCCTTCTCTCTCCACAGCTCTTCTGCCTGAATCCTTTACAGCATCCATCTGTTCTCCCAAAAATCAGTCCCCTACTAATCCAAGTTGGTCATACATGAATTTGAGTTCAAGATGCAGTACTTTCTATGGGAAAGGGTAGTTAGCAGAATTCGGACTTTTCATATGAAAAGGCAACCTTATTAAAGTATTTTCAGTAATAGCAGAGGGTATATGTATTATTATTTTGGTCACTATAGATTTTTCCAACCTTGCTACAGATTTAAGTTAGAGGTTAGTATCTGAAATTCATTTTAATCCTTTACATGTTTGGTTTTTTGATGTAATTACATCAGTACTGATTGAAACTGAAGACTGAAATCTTGCTTGAAAAATTAATGCTTACCAACCACAGCACATTTGTATGTCATGAGAGATGCTAAGGCTTTCACTTCATCCACGCTAACGTCCATACTGTAACGAATACCTGCAAAAGCCACATGAGAAAAAGAGGAATTCACTAAACAGCTTCATAAGCATTTATAATTTGAGAAGGGTAATTCTATACCAATAATCTTTAACATGCAAGTAGGTAATTTACCAACTTATTTACTCTAAAAGGTAAAGCACAAGACCCTGTTCCCCTACTTAAATATATTTTATGTAGCAGAAATTCACTACTTCAGTAATTTTCTATGAAGTCACTTAATGGCAGCACTCAGCATTAGGGGAAAAAAGTGAATATTCCTTGTGGCGAAGATGAATCAAGTTGACAGGTAGCCAAGAGAAAAATGTTCAAGAGGCTGATAAAGTTCTTCAGCATTCCACCAGATCTTTAGCTTTGGACTTCATTCATTGCATATACAAGACTAACTTTTTTCCTGAACATAACTTATCAGTACAGGTTATAATCAAGGTCTTTTTGATAAAGTAATACAAGCTCCTGTTAAGTTCTATGCCTTGGCTTCAAGGCCCCGGCTGCTAGGCACAGCCACAAAACAAAAAGCAACAATCCACTCTGCTAGTTCAAATTTTTTCAAAACATTTTGAGGGAGTAGTCCTACACCAGCAAGGTTGTGAGGCCAGGCAGCACCTATCCCACATCCACATGGAAGCCAGCCCACACCTGCATTCCCAGCTCCAAGTCACTCAAGTGTGTGCTAACACATGGTACAAATGCAAATACAATTTATTTTGCACTGGCAGCAGCTCAGATGCAAAATGGATGAGCACAGCATTCAATGCAGTTCAAAGCTGAGTTAAAAAAAGGTTACACAAAGGTAAGGAGATCTTTCACCTGCTTGACTCTTACCAGTCTTCTGAAAAATGGAAAAATTGATCAATAAATTGATTGAACTCAAAGTTAAGATTCATGTATTTGAAGGTAGCTACAGGGTAGGAAATACTTAACCAAACTGACAGGGCAGATACAGAGAACTAGAGAAGCTTAAACATGACATTCAAGATCAACATGTGCATGTGCCCAAAGTCACGTGGCCACAGCCAAAAGGGTCCTACAGCTGTATGTTTGTTTCTATCCAAGCTTCTCCTACTTAACTAAGCATACAACAGAGTGAATAACTTATTATTCCCATCTCTACTCCCCAGATCTTTGGCTGTAGGTTTTGCCAAGTTGCACCGTGGTTTGTAGCAGGCACAGAGTGTCCTTTAGATGCCAGAACATGGCACCACAAATTTTCTATTATGTAGAGAAGACCATATTCAGGTTCTCAGGAGTGAAAAAAGGCCAGCATACATTACCCAAACTAAAGCACTGTCCTGCTATGAAAGCCATTCCTGAATGCTCTGGAAACAATCCCAGTTTCAAAGGAACTAAGTGCTGCTCAAATAAAGCTAAGGGCCAAGTGCTGCTTTCTTATGTGAGTTCAATCAGTAAAAGAAAGTACCATGCCTCTACAGAACAGAATTTAAATTTATTGTGTATATGGGGGAAGGGGGAAGGAAAAGCAAACTAAGTAGTTTCTGACTTAGATAGCTGCAAGGAGTTAATGCCTGAACTTTCATTAACCTTCTCATGGGAAGTAATACTCAAAATTCAAGTAGAACACATCAGAGCCGAAAAGACCAGTCAAAGTTCGAATGCATTGGGTTTTTTTAAATATGCGTCAGACTGATCCTTCAGAGGAGCAGTTATCTTTCTGTCAAGCTCCGAGCAAGAATGAGCACTACCTATGGCACTGACTGTCCTGCCTGAGGAAATCATTCCCTCTTGGCTGAGCAGGTACTCTGGGGACAGGTCTCATCTGAGTACTAGCCAAGCCAAGTTTGGAATCACAGCCTATGCTAGCCAGAAGTGAACTCTGCCCCTCCACCCCTAGCTGAACTAGATCCTGTGTATTTATTCAACCCATATACTATTTAGACATCCAAGCTGTGTATACAAAGCAGTTTTGCTATAAATGTACTCCTGCAGGCACACAAAATGTTGTTTATCGATATGTGAGAAGCAGCAAGAAGACTAAATACTTTGGGATAGTTATCTTGTACAGTTTAAAGAGAGAAGCAAAATACAAAAAGAGAGGGAAGCCTCTTCTGCAAAACATGTGGAAGATAGGATCTGAAGAGGTAAACAAGCAGTGCTTAAACTAGAATGTAGTTAAGTAGCTAGAGCATGCACTCAACTCCAGTGCATGTGAAACAGATCTCTGGTTCCTTGTATTACAGTCAAGGATTACCACAAACTGATACAATAAATTTTACATTTTCATATCAAGGTAAATAGGGAAAAAGCCCCAAAACTAACAAACTACTGACAGACTCTCAACTGAGATGCCTATCTGTCAGCCATGTACACATACCAGAACACAGAAAGCTTTTGGACTTGAGGTCAAAACTGTTCTTTTCTGCACAACTTCATACTTCTGAATAAGTTTAACTCCTTTTCCAGGCTTTTAAACAGCTGTAATTAAAATGGTTTGACTGCTGCCTTTACCTTCATAACTGGAAGACTAGTCAATTTTGAGAGCTGTGCTGACTTTACTGGTCACTCTTCTCTAGTTAATGTGGTAAAATCATTCATTAGGCGAAGTTCAGGATGTGAACCTAGGTTCTCTGACAGGTGTGATGAATTTTTCCCTTCCCTGGCAGGAGCACATAACACTTAAGATGCGCTAATATTTCATTCTTTTTCACAATTCCACCAGTTACTGTTTTCCAGGAATTGTAATTACTCTACAGGAGGGCCATCTTTTGACAGGGAAGTTATTTGTGCTAAGCTGTTAAGACTGATGAAAAGCAGGCATTTGAGCATGCTGTACATTCCATCAGCAAGCAGATACACAAAGATAAAAGACTTATTTAATTTGTATTCTATTTGGACATCACTGAAATTTAGTTTGACAGCTTCCTAATTTGGCAGGAGTATTGCCATGCATTTGTATGATTCTTTTGGCAGTGTTACTATGCATTCAATAGTCTGAGCCTAAAAATGGACCATATGCACAGATAAAATAATGGGTCTGGCTTTTTGGCTTTTTTTTAAGGTTCTCACTACACAAATGCAAACAAAGTCACTGTTAGGCAGCAAGATGACAATTTTTTAAACCCCGGCAAGTCCCACGCAGTAAGTCTCTGGAAACTAGTGCCTTTTACAGCAAACAAGCTACAAAAAAATAGTCTGAAGAAAGCCTCAAGTTACAGTATGACTCACAGCCATGGAAAATACTTTTCATTGGAAAACATATGAATACTTGTTCTAGTTGAGAATTCTCTTTCCTTACCACGCCCCAAGAAGTTAAACAGAATGCTAAGACCGACTTTGTTTTTCTATGCACAAAGGCTTCTAAATGAGGAAATGTTTTCATTTAATTTTTCAGGATTGGTCAGTATAAAGAAAAGGCTTTATCACTACACTGCAGTGTCTAAGCTTTTAAAACTCCTTTTTTATCATCGGTATTATGGAGATATTATACTTCACTCGGTTACTTCTTCACATCAAAGTAGTCTTTATCAGTAAGGCTAGTTTGGATTCAATAGTAACAGCAGACAGGTATCATTTTATCATTTTTAGCAAGGGGTATACTAACATACACATAACAAATACTTTGACTTCCAATAAAATTGGTTATAGATCCTACTAGATTTTACACTGTACAGCTTTTAGTACATTCTGTGATGTTGAGTGTGTTTATTATACTTCCTTAGAAACTGTGGTGTACACAACCAATAACTTCTCAAGGATGACTACTGTCTTTCTAATACGCCTACAAATCTACTTAGGGAAGTTCATGTCACTATTTTCTAAGTTTCTTGGGCAGTAATCCTAAATAGTAGTACCTCCATGTGCCTCCACTACTAACCATAGGAGGTATTTAATGTCTCAAAAAAACCCCGAAACAGTTGCCATAGCAACAGTTCAAAGCAAAACACTTGGTAAACTACTCCACCTGCACTAAATATCTTGCAATTCTTAGTAAATATCTCAAATTCCCCAGAACCTGGAACACATTTGCATCTCAGCCTAAATTATTAATATCTAACCAAGGGTTTTGTCCTGCTTTGACTTCAGTGTTTTCTTCTGGTTATCATGTTCTTCTGAACTTTGCAACTAATTTGGGTTTTTTACAGATGACAATTCCTGTTAATATGCTGCATTTGTTCTGCTCACCTCTATTTGCTTGCTCATCAAAAGAAGCCTTCCAGAGCAGCAGCTATTCCACACTACTCATACAGCACCTAGCAACACAGGTGTCATGATCTCCTTTGGAAGTTTCTAGGACTCACTACAGGCATGTTAATCTCCCACCAACAACACTGGATTCTGCAGCAGCTCTGCGGGTTAGCAGCCTGCCTGACCCTGTCCAAAGGCTTGAGTCTAAGTCCACAGTCTGAAGGAGTCTCAGTATAACAGCTCACCTATCAATTATGCAAAATCCATAGATCAGTCCCAGCACTTACTGCAGTGCCTTAGCTCCTTAATGTTTTAACTCTGGATTATGTATAATATTTTCATGTTTGGTGAGTATACAAGGGCAATTGTGATTGTACTACCATCAAACTAAGTATTCACTGACACCTAACTCAGTAGGGACATATAGTCCAAGCAACAATCTCTTTCAGAACACACACATTTTTCTAGAAAAACAATCAAAAAAATTCCAACCTTCCCAAGGGAACTGTTGAGCCTATTTAACCATTTGGGCAGTGTGGTGAACAGCACAGGGACCAATTTTTAGTAATTGAAGACAAAGAAATTCCAGATAAACCTAACAAAGCAAGATGAGTAATTTAGTACGGGAAAACAAGAACACTATACACCAATCAGCAACAAGAACCACTAATTCCTAAATTCAATTCACTAACTGCCAAGAGAGGAGATAATATTTATCTCTTCCTCCACAGCATTAGCCAGCTATAAAGCTGGGGCAGGACAGACATTTCCATATAGAGACACTCCACTGTTCTGCTTTAAGAATCAGAATCTATAAAATGACCATAAGGTACTCAGCCAGACAGAATACTTCAGTATGCCACTTATTGTATGTTTTTAATAAGCTGCACTTGAAATACGCTTAAATCCATGCTGAGAAAAGCCAAGAATTTTCTCTATTCAAAAATTACCACTGGTGCATTGGTAAACTTGGTATTTTAAATGTGAATATGGCAAATTTAGTACACTACCAGGCAAGCAAATAGGATGCAAACTTATGCACTTAGAATCTGGCCATGAAGTAAAGTCTCTCACCTACAGAACTACCTCAGCCTCAACTAAAGGATTAGGTCACTCAATAAAGTGCAGTCAACACTGTACTAGCAAGGACAGAAACCAGGAGATACAGTAAACTGCTGCCACACAGACATCATTATTACCACACGCCTACAGGGGGTGTGCATGCAGAGGGCAGAAATAACACACAAGTTGGCCATGAGGCAGGCAAATTCCATGCTCTTCCTAAAACTCTAATTCCTAACAAGATGGAGCTATTGCAAACAAAAAAGTGCTTGCTAAGATCACCCAGAGAACAGCAGGGAGACTATCACACAGGAGATTCCTCTTCCCAACACGTGTTTATGCAGAAAGCCCAATGCTGAGAGAGGTATGATCTCTCTAAAAATAGAGAAAGAGCCAACAGTAGCAAGGGAAAATAACTATTCAAGATCAAGGACAAAGCTGGCTACCACAGCAATGGTATGAGCTGATTATATGAAAAAGCTGAGACTAAAAAGATTCACAGTTAAAAAAGGTTTCTTATAAGAATATCAAAAGTAGAAACAAAAACCTGACGTGGTTCACATTGCAACTAGCATACTAAAAGACAGTAAAAGACATGGCACACATTCATTTCCTTACTTTTTAACCTGCAATTTAAATGTGCATCCTGTTGCACTAATTGTGAAGATAGATAAGCTACAATGAGAGAATAGAAACCTATGAAAACTGGTCAGAGATTGGAATCAATCTTAGAGGTCTTTTGCAGTCTTAATGATTCTATGAAAGTAAGGCACAAATATAAGCTTTAGCAATAACACTCTGTTATCACAATTAGGCTAATTACCTCCCCCCCCCCCAAAAAAAACCCCTCTCACACTCCTTTGGAATTAGATCAGTTTCCAAGGTTTATTTTAGGTTACAGATGGTCCATGTTATAGTTCCATCTGTTGCATGGTCCATAGAGTACATTTCCATGTCTTACTTGAAACATCCTGGACCAAAGACATAAGCTCTTTCACCCATGCATGACTTAAAAAAAGCAAAGCCACTAATTCAACCCCAAGATAAACAGCTCTGCTGATTCCAAAATATCTTTTAGCACTACTCCTTACTGTCTTAGAAAAGGAATAAATAATGTTGAGACAGCACATGGGGTTGTACTGGTCTAAGTCCTGCATGTGCAGGCTTTTCTTTTGCAAGTAAGGTTTCCATCATCAGGTATGTACACTGAGGGAATTCTGTGACTGGGCACAGAGATCAGTGCCAGCCTTGGACCTCTGCAACTGAAAAGCTGCAACAAGGGTGGCATGAATCAAAGTCACCTTATGCAGTAAGAAACTCATTAATATGAACTCATGAGCCAAGAGAGAAGGATAAATCCTGATAGGCAAAATAAAAGCAGCCAAGACTAGACAACAGGAAAGTTCTGTAGTGCAGAATAGTTCCTTCCCCTAACCAGCCAAGGCAGCACCACACAGGAAATCAAATTCATTCATCTCCAAGTCAACTGAACAAATAAAGTAAGACTCATTTGTTTTCACATAAAAGAGTGAACTCTGAAGTAATGTTTGACAAAGCTTTTCAAAACTCCTCTCTAAATGAAAGTTATACTAAATGTAGTCCAGAACTAAGGATGGTCTTAAAGCCTTTCTGAAATGAGGAAGCAGCTAAGACTTGGTTACAGCAATTTGGGTGAGCACAAACAAAAGTTAGGCTGTTTCCTGCTCTGATTCATTTGGTTTCATTTATAACAGACCTGTTGGACAGTTGCTCAAAATAGAAAGGCTTGAAAAGGTTTTAAAACCACTTAAAAGCATTTTTCCCCACAGTACGTGATGCCTAACAAACACAGAATCGCTTCCATGCTACCAAGCAGCTAAAAATTCAGTAAGTTTGTTTTGTTTTCTAAAACTGACCAATTAATGCTAAATAGCCATCAGCAACCACATAAAAAGTAACTTAACCAGTTCTACACCTTTCATAGGACCTGATGAAATTATTTAGAAGAATTTATTATTTTAAGTAGGAAGTGCCAGAGTACTTTCCAATAAAATCATCTGTATTAAGATGCAGCTCATTTCCTGTACCCTATTTGGTTTGTTTTGCTCCTTTAGGCAGCTGTCAGTGCAGTGAAAACAAGGGCAGCTGTGGTTTCCTGTTAGTACTGGCCACTGGCATGCAAGTCACCACATCAGCAAAGGAAAGAGTGATGTGACCCACAGCATTACTTCAGCTACCAGGCAGCATCAGTCCAGTTGTATAAATACTACATGTGGAGCATAAGCAACCTGAGTTCCAACACACAAGAAAGCTCCTTATTCCATATTCTCAGTGAGATGAGGAGGCAGCTAACTGATTTTTCCCTACTAGCAAACAGTTACATTGCAGAAAATTGAGTCCTTAAAACCTGGATTTGCATGCTGGACATACTAGAAGACCTGCCACTTAAATGAGGATATTCATGACTGTAAAGTAAAGCAGAGGAGCACTGCTAAGAAGAAGAATCACCACCTTCTCAACTTCCAAGCGTTTGCAACCCCCAAAACAGAAGTAAGGATTAACTTCTACAACAATTAAATAGGTAAGTATCACAAGATTAAACATGAAGTGTTATTTCTGGGTTCCCTCAATAAGTTGGAAAGTCCCCAAAAGTTACAAACTGAAAAGAAAGTATGCTTCAGCACCTCATGCTTCTTTTCCAGAAAAGCACTTTTCTTCACCCAATGAAGAACCACCTGCACTGCTATGTAGTGACAGCTTCATCCAACACAACCAAGCTGACTTGTGTTCTTACATGTGCTTTTGGGGGGAGAGAGGAAAGTAGGATAAGCCTTTAAATAACTTCCTATTTTTATTAACAATGCGTTTGATTGTTAGAATTAGGGTATTAAAAGCATTGTACTTTTTGCATAGACATAGGACTGTCAAGTTTCTCACCATGGTGTAGGAGCTTGCCTATACAAAAAATGTAAAGCTGACCTTAGATTTTCCCTTATGTATTAGGCCACAGTCATTGACTCAGAACCTGAATTCTCAAAGCAGGCCTCTCACGGCATTCACTCCGCTGAGGTATTTCTACTTTGCAGGCAAAAGAGAAGCCAGCACAGAGGAGATATGAAAGGATTACCAGGCAAGGAACTGCTGGTTTGTACCAGCAGGTATCACTTGCATGCACATATGAGATTTATAAAGATAAACCTTGCATTGAGAGTCTGGCAGTTTTCACATCCGAGATGGACCACCACACCGGGATTGAGGTTTCACTCCAGAATAGAATGAGCAGGCAGAGAAATTGACATATCTCTGGCAAATACCTCTGACAGAAGGAACATCATCTAAATGTTATACTGTTAACTACAAATCTTTAGTAGAAATAAGAAGGTGCTGCTAAAGTGCATATAATTAAAATGTTTATTTAGACTCTGAGTAATTCAGCTGCCTCCAAGTTTAGGACATTTGAATCAAGATTTTAAAATTTCATTTACAGTATAAATTATTCATTAGTTCATGGTTAAATTCATAAATGCCCTTAATAAACAGAAAGGCATACAGAAGTAACATACAACCGCTAATTAAGTATTTTGGTATGAATGTAGTGAAAAAATTAGGAACAATTAAAGGAGGACAGCCTTTAAAAGACCTCTAAACTTTTGTACTCCTATATTTCTGACTTGAATCTTAAAGTGTACTTCGATCATTTGTCTAATCTGCACACAGAACAGTATTTAATATTCTCTAAATATTAGTTCATGTAAACCACAAGAAATATACGAGCTTTTAAAGCACAAAACTCCTTTTAAGAACAAGAGACATGACATCCCCACTTGCTAGCAATCACCTAGCAGAACTAAACACCATTTCTTTCTCAGTACCAAATACATACGCCAAAAAAAAAAAGTGAAAAAAGTGCAAAAAGGGTTATATCATTTTACCAAATTTTACTTTTCAGGAAACACAAATTTAGTCACAATTCTGCATGTGAAAAGGTGTGGAAACTGTGTTCCTCCTAATGTCTTTGTAAGCCTTTCACTTGTTAACTCACCCCTTCTATTAAAAGGGGGGCCTTAAGTTCCTTGCTGTTCCTTGATGGTGCAAATTACTTGCATTGGACTCTGGGGTCCACAGTGTGTGGGACACTCACTTCAGCAAGTTTCCCTATTTCACACTGTCACATGGAGTTTGGAGCTGTATTTCACTAGACTTTGCACTTTTATCCCCGTGGACTGTACTAAGATTCTAGTTCAAAAAATCCTTTTGGACAAAAGCTCTAGTTGTTGGTGAATTTCAGGTGGATCAAATGTACTATAAATGCAGAAACACCTTTACCATTCCTTTGCCATTAAAGTAGAAATGTTCTACCTCCTTACATATTTTTCATAACAGGTTTCAAGCAATTGATCTATACTTATCATGCAACCCATTTAAACTTACTATAAATTCAGATCTGTCACCTGATAGTGAGCAAATTCCTAGAGAGCAGCAGAAGGTGAAATCCATTCATGATCTCTGTGCTAAAGAATGGAAAGGAAATATCATTTGCAATTCCTTCCATAAATTCAGAGGGGGTGGGGGAGCAGCATAAGAAGAAAAGGACAAACTCCTGAGACTTCCTGCTTTCTTTAGCTGTCATTTTCAATTGCCTATAAGTGCTCCAGTGTTTGCTTCAGTGTGAGTGCAGACAGGCATAACAAATGCCACCGAAAATCAAGAAATTCTGGTGAGGATTTAGAAATGTAGGTATCAGAACAGAGAGTGTCCAATCACCCAGTTGGTGGGGTTTGTTCATGTACAGCGCATTTTATAATTACTTGTTGTGTAAACATTAGTTCCTTCACTTATGAGCAACACTAATGTGAAATATTAGAAGCTATCATATATCAGTATTATTTTATTACTTCATTTGCCACTGGACCGTATTTTGTTATGCCAGGAGGATCTTAAGAATAACAAGTGCTGTATAGCAAAGGACTTGTTGTAAGCAGCAGCAAAGAGTAATTTAACTGAAGCAGTGATACAACAGCAGTGTAATATCCATCAGTACTTCAAAAAAACTATAGCAATGGCATAGAACAGTAGATTCACAGAAAGTAAACTGCAGCCACACCCAACTTCAGCTACAACCAAGTCTGATGTTAATTCTTGCTTCAAGTAAACAACCAAAAGCTGAGTTAGCCTCTTTTGGCTAAGAATTTATCATGTCACAGGAAACTCACTAGATATTTGATTTTGGAATGTTAGGAATGACATTAACAGGACACACTGTTTGTGCTGCAGAGAGAAATCCTCTTGTCCTATATATACACCAGCTGAACTCATTCTCACATTTACCTAAGAACGTCCTTTCTCATCTAGTCTTTAAGTAAGAGGACTTCATTTATAAGAAGTCACTTGCTTTCTATAACCATCATTATTTGCCATAAAGCTAATGTACACTGAAAAAAAAATGTTTACAGACTACAGAAGCTCTGGTTTGAGTCACAGACCTGAAATGGTTTCCAATACTCAAATGTCCACAAACATCAGAGCTCTTGAGTAAGTTATGCTGAAGGACATCTCTATTTGTTTTTCAAGGAAATGCCATCTATCCCAGACTAAAAGGGAGTCTGATTCCTCCGAGATCACGACCGATCCCATGAGCCTAGCCCTGCTCAGCTCCAGCGGGATTCACCCTCTCGGTCCCTCAGCATGTCGCTGGTCTCACCTACCTTTAGCAAGCTACTTCCAGAAAAATCACTTTTGTCTAACTATGTATCCAGCCGGTAACTAGACACACAGTTAACTTGTTATTAAAACTTGATATTTTTCTCTACAGATGTTTTCTGCACGAGCACTAGGTTTCCGCGAGCACAGCAGGCTGAGTGTAAAGGGACAGCGGCTCCTCCAGCTCTCGAGCAGGCACTTCTAGCTTGGTGAGCCCCCGTTTCCCTACAAACACTATCGAGGTCTGAGGCACATCGAGTTACAATTAGGCGGAGGCTCTCCTCGCCATGCTCAGGGCCCGCCCGGCAGCCGCGACACCCGGCGGCACCGGGGCCGGCCCGGGGGTCACCCGCGGGGCTGGGACAGCGGAGCGCTGAAGGGCTGCGGAGGAACCGCCCTGCGCCTGCTTTGCCTCGGCTATCGAATACCACGGGGGGCGCAGGGAGACAGCCGCCTGCCCTCGCTGGCCGGGCGGGCAGCAGGCGCGGCGGGACAGCGGGGCTGGCCGGGGACACGGCGGCCCGGCCCTCCGCGGGCCCAGGGAGGCGGCGGCTCTCACCTCCCTTGCAAGGCGTGCGGTGCTGGCTGTGCTGCGCTCGGTAGCCCTCGATCACCTCCCACTCGCCGTTATCGCGCTTGATGGGGAAGGAGACGCTGAGCACATGGTTGCAGGGCTTGATGATGCGGAGGATGCCGCGGACGCGGTGGCGCCGCTCCTCCATACTCTCGCGGCTGCGCAGCCCCTCCACCAGCTTGTCCTCTACGATGCTGGCGCCGCGATCGAAGAACCCCTCCACCATCTTGAAGAAGTTGGGGTCGTCCTCCTTCTTCGCCGCCTCGCAGTAGTGCCGCCGCGGACACCGGCCCCCGCCCCACGCCGCCGCCACCACTGCCCCTCCNTCTCCGCGCTTCCCCACTGCGCCTGCGCCCCGCGCCCCGCGCTGCCCCCTGCGGGATTCGCGGAGGGGAAGGGGCGCGGCGGGGCCGGGCCGCGCCGCGCCTGCGCAATGCGCGTTCGCGCCCGCGCCGTGGTGAGTCCACCGTGGGAGTCCACCGTGCCGCCTCTTCCCGTTCCTGTTCCCGTTCACATCCGTGAGCTCGTGAGCGCGGCAGCTGCCACAGCACCCGGCCCGCGGGGCCCTGCGCCGGCTGAGTGTGCTGCGGCTCGTGAACAGCCCGGGGCAAGTAGCCTTCAGGTGCCGCCCTTCAGCCGCGTGAAAAACGAGGTCTCTGTAGCGCAAGTACAGTGCAAGTGAGGGCGTGCTCGCGCAGCGCTCAGCACTCACAGGGAAAGGAGGCTGTGGGGAGAACCCAGCTTTTCCACGTATGTCCAAGCGACTTCCCTGCAGAGAGGGGATAGAGTAAAGCTTCGAGTAAAGCAGTCAACATGGCTGCTTTCACAGAACCGTTAAATCACTGGGGTTGGAAAAGACCTTCAGATTTATCTACTTTGTCTCCTCAACTGTTTTCCATTTTAGTGGATCTTGGTCCGTTCAAGTCCATTTTTTAAAGGAGCTCAGACAACATCTCTTAAGAATGTTGCTTTAAACTCCAAAAGATCTGCTTTCAGAGCATGAGAGAGAGTATAGTGTACTACTAAACTAGGTTAATTTTGGAAGAATTAAGTAGCTTGTTCATTTTCTGTCGGTTTGGGCTAATAATTGGAAAATACAGTGGGCTTTTCTTTTCTTTTTAGGCTTGTGGGAGGCCAATGCCCCTAAGCCAGGAGTAACCAGGAAGTTGTTTTATCGCTGTGGGAATCTCTCTAACCACTATGGGCTGTGCTACAAGGCTGGTGGGAAAGTAAGTTGACTTTTGTGTGTATTTGTCAGCAGGGAGATAAGTCACAGATTTTTTTAACTCTTCGGGCAACTGCTGCTCAATTTTTATCTTGATTTAATACTGCTCTGTGTCCTAAGAATGTGAAGAAGTTCTCTTAAAGACCACTAATAAGGCTGGTTTTTATCTGTAACCAGGATAGTTTATAATTGTAGTCTAGAGAAAAAATATGCTTGATAGTGGTATGAGGGGGAAAAAAGCAAGAAAAGAGCTGGTTCTTAGGCCAGTTTGTCCTTTGGATGTTCACACACAGGCCTTCAGAAACAAGCCTACTGATTTGGTTTTCTGTCCATAGAATATAGCTGGTTTGTGGAAAACTTATATTTTGGTGTTAATTTCCAGTTCACAGAACTGCAGTGTTCTCAGTGGTTGTATCAGCTTTGAGCTACTACTTGATTTCAGTCATCTGCATGTTCTCATTAGCTAGAGCTCAATTTCTGTACAAGTTCTTAAATTTTGTAAATGCATAGGAAAGAAGGTGGTGAGAGGTACTGTGGCAGTTAGTCCTTATCAGGTAATTATTTCCACCTTGTTCTGTAGGTTGAAATATCATTGCACAAACACAGAGGTTAAACGAAGAATGTGATTAGTTGGTTTGCTCAAGCATGTAGACTTGGATCTTAAGGTTAATGTGCTTAGCTCCTATCCTGCCTTCAGCTGTGTCCTCTCTGATTTACGAGCACACTCAATTATCAGCTGCTTGCAGTGTCAGACTGTAGCACATGTTTGTGGATGTATTTGAGATTGAGCATGGGACATGACAATGTGAGAACCATGTGGATCACTCCAGGGGCTCAGTCACACAGTTGTATTTGAAGCAATGGCAGTACAATACCTACCCTCCTTTCTAAACAAGACTGGATTTTGGCAAAATATTTAACAAGCTGTGCATTGAAATGCTGAGAATAACTAAATCAGCATGTTAAATTTCTTAGTCTTTATATATTGGAAGAGATAAGATAATTAGGGGGGGTTATTTTGCACGTTCTTATGACTATACAATTTACAGGCAGTTTATCAAACTCAGCAGGTCTGCACCGTGTTTCTGTTTGATTCGTCCTTTCTGGAGGCAAGAGTTACAACACTGTGTCCCCCATGCTAGGATTTATGTGCTAAGCAGTGAGCAGTTGAATCAAAGTCAGTTTGCTTGCCAGAGGAAATTAAAAATGGCATGCTTCAGAATGAGTTCTAGCAGGCATGAAAGTGTTAATTGCAATAATAAAAGAGGAACTGTATCTTTACTTTCATATAGCATGTGGGGTGCTGTCAGAAGATTCACATTTGAGTAGCATCAGTAAAAAAAATCACTGGGGTGGATTAAAAGGTAACTTTTTGTCTTCACAACCGGAAGTTTCACTAACTGCATTAATTTCATACAAAGTTTTGATCTTAGGACTGCATCTGAAGAGAGAGAGACAAGTAGAGAAAATTCAGTATTTGTGTGGTAGGAACTGTCTGTAAGATTCACGGGCTTTGCAGCAAGTGTACTTACCAACTGTATGTACATGACAGGTATCAGTTCTATTTAAAATCCGGGAAGTATAACTGAGGGAGATTGATTTAAAAGCAGTTTGATTTAATTTCTTCTAAACTGCTAAAACATCTTATGTATAAATTTTAGCAGATTATTTTTATTAGCGATAAGAACAATAATAAACACTGTATCGTGCCTTCCTAAAGCAATCTACTGTTTTAAGGTGTACATTAGCAATTTCATAGCAGATAGAGTAATTTTCTATGTGTCAGATTTTAAAATTTTATTGAGAAAAGGGATTTGAGACAAGAATCAAATACTTCCTTCTTTAGTCCATTATATTATTTGAAGTTCTAGCTATTTGGGCTGAAACATTCCCTGGGTGTACTGGTGCTGAATTCCCTCAGAAACTAGGATAGCTATTCCCAGCTTACATCTCAGTCCTCTTACCAGCTGACCAGAGCAGATGAGGAGAAGCAGAGAAGCTGCAAATCAGGGATCCTCCCAGGGCTCTGCATAACTGCCCTTCTCTGCCTGAGCCCTTCAAATCCAGGGTAACCCTGGGGTTGCTTCCAGTGCAGAGTTTGAGTCTCCATTAGACAGCACACTCAGGAGGAAAGTTCATCTGTACAGAGGACCAGTTCCTTTCTGTGGTAAACTGTCTTCTGGGAAGACAAACTGCTTTTGAAGTAAACTGCAAATGCAATTACAGTTGTTTCAGAAAATTTCATTTTTAAGTTGTAAGCCATACCATATGAAGCACTTGACAGTTCTTACCCTTTGCTTAAAGAACTGATTGAGATAAATTCCAAATAAAAATTGAAGCAAGTTGTTTGCCTTTGAATTGCCTATATGAGCATTTATGTTTTCCTTCCTCATTTCACTGGAAATTGCAAACAAAAACCTCTTTTTCTTAGGCTTAAATGTTATGCTGTACTGCTTTATGTAGGCCTTGGTAGTGCAACTAAATAGGGGAGAGCTGGAGTTATTTTCCTACCCCAGACGGCTGCAGAAACTGTTCGCCCTCTAAGTCAACAGATCTCTGGACAGTTGCAGAATAGTTTCTGGGTGAATGGGAAGATAAGAATCTCATACGAATCTTAAGTGTAGTGCTATTGACACACTTCTTGGCTGAAATTCTGTGTGTTTGTGTTAAATGGAGACGGTGCAGGTAAGCAGCATGTAGGACTTCACAGAAATTCTCCTGCATGGGAGCTTCCTGTGTATTGTGGGAAAATGTACTAAAATAGTACCAAATAGAAATCTAATTATTTTCCAGGTCTTTAGCTTGAGATGTTTTCATGTTCATGAGTTTAATTTTCCACCTTATTAATGCTTTAAATTAAAAATGTCATATCTAATTGGTTTTGGCATAGGATGTGAAAATAGAGATGGCAGTTTCTTTATTTTCACAAAAATGTACCAGCATTCAGTCTTCATAGTAATGGGAGGTAATCTTGATACATTTGTTTTTTCAAAGATATATTTTTTAATGAAACAAATATACTACAGATTAAAGAGTCTAAGGAATAATTAATGTAATATGATCTTAATTTTAATTCCAAATTTGTGAATAAATTGTTTACTCTAAGTGCCATATTTCTTGATTATATTCTTACCTTTTTATGCCAAGGATGTAACAGGAATGAACCAGGATGTGTGGAACAGTTGTTTGGCTTCAGTGTTGCTGGAGGGCTGTCCCTGTAAGATGCCGTTACAGGCAGCACATGAATCAGGTGAATCCCAGAAGATTCCCTTAATTTGTGACTGGCTATTTAAGCACTTTTAGCAAATGAACTGGATATTTAAGAACTTTTAGCAATTGACTTGAAATCTTCATTTCAGTCATCTGCTTACAAACCATTCAGAGACCAAAGCTTATGAAAAGCTTTTTACTGATAGCATATCAATACTGAGATCTATTGGTTTAGAGCCTTCCCTGTATAAATAACTTCAGCTGTGTTGAACCATAGCAGATATAGAGAGCAGACTTGTAGGTTTTCTTCATTTACTCCTTTTGCCTTAAATAAAAAAGAACCTGAATTTGATGGTTTTCCAGGCAGACTGCAGAAGTTAATTTGCACATGCTGCAAATTTCAGATATGTTTTCTGCAATGTTGCAAAATTGAGAGGAGGTATTCAGATTTTCTGTTGAGACAAAGGCTTTAAACCTTTCAATACTTTGTCTTATTAATGAGATGCTTAGGTACCTGTGGTCTGATTATTTAGTGGTTTTATGTATTACTTTACAGTAAATTGAAGTTTTTCCTGACTGCTAAGTTCAAGTAATAAGCTGCTATAATTTTCTTCATCTCTAAATAGTAATGTTTTTGCTTGTCCATAGCACTGTAAACGTAGGGAGTGATACTTGTAATTGTGCAAGTAGGAAGTTCTAGCTTTAGCCTAGTAGACACTAGGCTAAAGTGAGTCTTATTTTTTTACCTGAGGCATTGCTACAAAAATAATAAGTAGCTGAGAAAATATTTAAATTTATTATTTAATCGAACATACGGGGGGTTTTTGTTTGTTTATTTTTTAACTCTTCTAGAACTTCTGCAACAAGATATCATTCTTATTTCAGAATTCTGGTAATAGATCTATTAGCCCATTATTTAGGATGTGAATTTGGCAGGGATTCCTAGTTTGTGTAAGTGAAAGGTACTTTGGAAAACCCTCAGTAAGCAGTTCAGAGCAGTTTTTTTAGCTTTTAACTTGTTAATAATTCTGCTGTAGAAATCAAAACATTGAATAAATTTGGATAAGTACTTCATGAGTAAATATTTTTAATTGCCATGAAAAGTGGTTGTGCTTATGTTTATTAGCTTTAAATCTTTCTGTCTCCATCTGTTTATATAATTGCTATGCATAATGACTGATGTTGCCAACTGGTTACTTCAGATCTGTGACAGAGCAGATATAAAAAGCTCTTCATGCATATAGGAACTGATGCCCTCATCTCTTGGTCAGGCAGTCTATAGATACATAGAAATTCTCAGTGCCATGTTTTGGTGCTATTTGATAATGAGTATTGCCAGATTATCTGATAAATATTAAATATGCCTTTTAATGACACTTATCTCTGTAACACTGGTTCTACTTTTCAGATGGATAGGACAAAAAGTAACTCTCTCTGGAGGCTGCAGGTCTGAAAGTTTGCTGAAGTCAGTAACAAATTAATCTGATGTCAGTGATCTTTCCATCAACATGGCTATCCATGTGTAGTGGTTTTAAAATTGCCAAT
>VWYI01011074.1:0-20740 GCA_013399455.1 Anthoscopus minutus | reverse complement strand
TAACAGGTTCACGAAGTCAGAGCCGGATACATGAGCAGGGCAGGTGCCAAAAATTACATGACACACCAGTTTACCTCATTGTAAAGAAGATGATGCACCTTAGATGACCTGAGGGTGCAGTTGACTAGTTTTTTGAGAGAATCTAGTATGGAGTTTTCCCTTTTGCTGAGACAGAGTGTCTAAATGTTCTTTTCAGCCCCTAATTAACAGTCTACCATATGCACTTGATATAGCATGAACATGCCAGAAGCCATTAATTGTTGTTGTTAACTATACATCCAATTTTGTTTTCAGAGCAATTTTTCACTATATTTAACTTGCCTGCCCGTAAGAAATTATGTTTTAGAGAATTGCATGAAAGTTACAGCATTAACTTGATTAAACATCTGGCAGAGGACTGCGCCCACTGTGGAACTGAATGTGAAGTGCAAATAAATTATGTTACTCATTCTCCCCTCTCTAGAATATTATACACATTGAGAATTCAAATACATCTGTCACAATCAAGGAAAGATTAACACTTTCCTGGATGGAAAATATTCTTTTTATTTACTTGAAAAGGGACTCTATTCACATATAAAAGGGAACTTTCAGCTCAGGAAGAGAGGACGATTGTTTCTTCCAGATTTGCATATGTTATTACAGGATATGAAAGACTATTAGCCTTGGGCACATTTATGAACCTCTTTCCTAGATTCAGATTATAGGCATGAAGTTTCTGAAGCATTATTGCTGTCTTAGTGTATCATACAGATGATAGGAAAAAATATCAAATATCCTTTTAGATCCTTATGTAATAAAAATACAAACTTAAAAAAATCTCCCCTCATGAAAGACATTGTCAGAACACCAGTAAAATAGATTACAGTAATGCCATCAGCTATGTCAGAAGGGACTAATTCTGAGGCATTCTGACCTGCTCCCTGTGAGGACAGTTTGCTGTCTCAGATAATTTCTGTCTTTGCTAGAGAACAGCAGATTTGGGTGAGAGCTTTACCAGTGAGATTGACCCATTCCTACTTCATTTTAATTTGTTAATTCAAGAAGCCTGGCTGAGCAACAGTACACTTTCCTTCCTGGGTATTTCAACTCTTGCAGATGAGCAAAATAGGAAGTGAGAACAAAAAGCAGACGGCAACATCATTATCCTTCTTTTTCCTCATTCCTTTTCTGATCAAATTTTCCATCTGCTTCTACTTGCCTCTACTCTTGGTTTATCTTAACTTCATTCACCATTGCTCACTTTCAGCCAAATACTCCTGTCTCAGAGAGATACAGAGTGCCATTTCCTGCCTCCTGTGATGCCTAAAAGAAGAAGTCTCTCTCTCTCTCTTGACAGACATTGCCACTCATTTCAGCTTCCATTTAGAGACATGCCATTTGGTATAACCAGTTTCACAAAAATGTCAAATTTCACCTTAAATTAGGGACTTTATCACATTTCCTCCCGAGTTCCCTATCTCTCAATTACTTAGCAGCAACACTTCTACCTTGTTCCATATCATTATGTCTCAGCTTAATTTCATAAATGACTCTGGTACATGACCCACGGACTTAACCATGCAATTCAGCTCCTCTGAGCTCTATAGGGTCTTAGAGAGAATCACAGAAGTGAAGCAGTGCTGAGGGACACAAACTGCAATCCTGGAGCACATACATGCAGAATGAATTTAGTTGGAGTGTCCTTAGAGACGCAATCAGGAGATTTTAAGGACTAGAATTAGCGGTCATAGGATAAGTAGAGAGAAAAAGAGAACTGCGTGAGGGAGGGAACAAAAGAGAAAGGAAGTAAAAGAGGAGAAATATTTATTTAGTTATATGATATAAGCAACTGCTAGTAATAAATATTGCACATTAATTACAGTATTTGATATTGCAGCTTACCATCAATAGCCAATTTGAGATCAGTCAGTGTCGTTCGAACTCTGGATATAACAAGTTGCATCCGATCAACTTCTTGATGGAGAAATATGTTTATGGGCTGAAAAGCTCCCATCTTTTGAAGTTGGGCTTTCACCTAAAAAAGAATAGTGCAATGATTATAAAATCTAATCTCCTGTTTCCCATGCAATAATTTTGAAAGCAAAAACACTTTCAGATAAGAAGTATTTTAATAACAGATGGCCATTCAAGTCCTGTGCCAACTGTAAGATTTAGCACACTGTGACTCATTAGTTTACCAGAACAAGCTCCTCCATCATTCTAAGAAGGGAAAGTTCCCTCTTTCTGAAGGGACACAGCAGTTCCTTCTATCCTTGTTAGGCTGCAGGGTCTTAGATCTTAAAGTAAAAAAACCCACATGCTATACAAAAGCCTTATTTGATGGGAACTTCTTTGTATTTCCAAATTCTGCTGGGTGAGCTTTCTCACCTTTTCTTGCCCTGCTGAGCTGAAATAATGCAACAAATGGAGTTCCACTTAACAAGCACGATGACATGTAAAAGATGCTACTTTCAGTAGCATGTGACTTGTTCATAAGACAAGATGCTCATGGATACATTACTAGAGAGGCAAGATTATCAGAAATAATACAGATGCTACAGAAATCTGTTACACCATTATATGCACCCATTTGCAAGTAGAAGCCTTTGGCCTTTTTAGTTTTTAAGAATAACATTTTCTCTCAAATTCAGGAGAGAATAGTTTCAAAAAACCAATTCTCTGTGTTGGTGAAGGACATGTCATAATAACAGTAGCAATAGCGTTCCCTGTCTCGCTTTTGCATATGATACTTATGGGATGTGCTTCATATCAAAGATCACTGTACACTACAGTGCATGAGAGAGGGCTTAATGGCACCTGCAAAAATCATGGTTCCTATACCCCATATAGTACCAGAATTCTTGATTTTTCAGACTTTCAAGAGTTGTTCCCCACTTTTAGAAAACCAAAGGCTCATATATCCCATTGTATACATTACTATGTATACTATACGTTTTATACAAATAATAATCATTACTAAAGATTTAATTACTACCATGAAGAGCAAATTTGTTCAAGATGAATATCATACAGCAGATGAGTAGTTAAAATCACAAGTATAAATATGCAAATGCTTTGGCAATTTCCAAATCTTAAATTTCAACTCCAAGCCAAATAAAATACTCTTTCTCAACTTTATATGCTATCCTCCTTGGGAGACAGTTATCAGCAAGGTTATGCATCATATTTTAATCACAAGGGCCCATGGATTTGTTAGACAGAATGTCCAAGAAATAGGCGCCAGCCAATTATGCTAATACTTTTCAGTGTGACAGTACATTTTACAGACTGAGTTAATGTGTCCTGCCTGTGAAAGAGAAAAAAAAAATACTTAAATCAGCTATTACAAGACTAGAGCTGAGGCAATAAAGTTTTGGGATAACCCACACTATGAAGTATTCCGATCATTTAATACAAAATCCAGGGAAAACCTCTGCTTTCTGAAAAATTCACAGCAATTGGTAATTTTGCTTCTTGACAAAAAGTAAAAAGTTTTGATTTTTTTTTTTCAGAATACTTAGAAGTCTAGTTCATGCCACTAATAAGAAAGGAATTATACAGAATATACTCTATGCATTTTATCCTTTAAATAAGAAAAGCACTTTTAGTTCTAGTACAAATCTTTTGTTCCTTTTGGGGATCATTTAGAGGAAGAGCTCCCATTTGAGGAAAAATGGTATGGAAGATGTTATTAAAGAGGCTATTTTTCAAAATATTAATATTTATGAATCTGCAAAGAGGACATGAAATAAAGATTTTATTTTTTATTACTGCACTGATAATTGTACAATTTAACTAGTGAATTCTCAGAACGTACACATTCTTCTGATTTACTTTCATGTACCTACAAAAATATCCACAGTGTTTTGAATAATGGAGCCAACCAATAAAGCAGAAATTTGCTAATCCAACCTAGATAGGCTCACAGCACTCAGCCTGGAGCACTAAGCATAACCAGATATCAAAACTGAAAAAAAATTACATACTTTTTACTGTATTGTATACAAGTCAATGCTGATCTATGGTGAGATTTACTGGTTATAACACAGTGCATTTCTTGGAAATCTTGCTGATAAGATTCATTTCAAATACAAGCACTGAAGTATGATAAACTTGTTTTGTATTAGAATTCTTCTTACCAAGCAATCAGATGTCTCACATCCAGTGTTGTATTTATTATGACATAAAGATATGGATACCGACTCTCAGAAAAAAACCCTCAAAAGACTAAACTCATTAACCAAAACAGCTTTTCTGAGATTAATATACTAATTCCATAAAGCCCACTTAGAACATCTCCTTTTCATTATGCAAGCAGCTATCATCTAACATAAAACAATGTGATTTAAGAAAGGATCTACTAAAATCATAATCTTAATAGCTTTGTCTACATGATTTTGCAATGCATATCTCCTCTGTGTCAGATTCCTTTATCCATATTTCTTAACTGCCTCGGGTCACCAGTTTCTTTGTCAGCACATACTTTATAGGACTATCAGTAGAAAAGTAGTTGCTGGATTCCTGCCATGATCATTGATCATGTTACTGTAGTATGACTGCCTATGGTTTTCAGTAAATGCTGTTATTTTCAATCAGACTTAGTTACTTGCTGCATTCTTTGTCAGCAGAAATGGGAAGTCCATCACTCTGTAGATGGATAAGCCAAAGCTCTTTTCAAGGGATGTCAAGGACCCCTTCCCTGTTGTACATAAGGAAGCAAACAGTAAAATATGTAGAAAATAGGAGAAGCTCTAGAGCTGGATGACCACCATATGTGATAGTGTTGATAAGTAAACCAGAGACACATTACAGAATCATCTATGTCAGTGTTTCAGTTCAGACCCCAATTTTTTTTTAAATTTGGGGGTAGTTTTTTTTGTAGCAAAAAGCCTATGCTAAAAACTAGACTCCAGGCACACAAAGGCCTTAGCTTCAAATTAAAATAACCCAAAAGGTGTGCTTCAGGCAATCTAAGGTACTTCAGTTACTAATGGGTTCAGCCTACAGGCCCAGACTAGAGTTAGACCAAGGCAAATTCCCCAGCAAAACATCTAATCAAGGGCTGGGGTCCTCAGACAAATTCCTATTTCCATGCAGTGCTTGCTAATGTAGCCATAGCCTTAGAGGAATTACAGCTAAATCAATACTATAAAAAATACTTAAGGAAAAAAACTGCTGCTACTTGCTATTCCCTAGAAAGCCATTTTTCAAGATGCAAGGATCATTTTCATTGTAAGCTTCTCTGTGTGACAGGCTGACATTTATTCTTGCACCTGTCTTCACTCACATGGACTGACTGGACCTAATAATTTTACCACTAATCTCCTGTAACCTGTGAGGCGAGACCCAGAAGCAAAAGGAGTCATGAAAGTAGAATTCTTACTCAGAGAAAAATGAGGACAGTTTTAGGTCAGGAGGAAGGTTTATTTTGCTTTTCCATCACCCGTGTCAAACCACAGGCTGAGAAAGCATGCAAAGGTGACTGGTTTTTTTTTCTACTCTTTTGGGTAAGCTCCTTCACTGGTGAGAAGCATTAAAAGAACTCAACAATAAAAGAAGCAGCATATATCATGGGGAAAAATGGTTGCCCTGTTTTGAAAGTTGTTGAGACTGAAGTCATTGCCGAAGGCTAATAATTGAGAAATGAAGACCTCCCTGTGACAGCCGGAAATTTCTCTGGATTCACAATGTATCAAGAGAAAATACAATCCGGAGCTCTGAATGTCAGCAAATTGGTTTTGGTACCATCTGTCCCTAACCCAGCTCTGTGCAAATTCACTCTGCACTTTCTAAACGGAGCGCCACAAGAACTGATCAAAGGTAGCAGAGGCACCTGCCACTTTCCCTGGAGAGAATTTGCTTTTAATTACCTTCATTGTTTCCAAAATTTTTTGTTCCTTTTCTCCAGTGATAGTATCTTTATACCTAGATTTTCAAAGGCTAACATGTTTCAAAGGCTAACATTACTGGAGCACAATATTATTCTAAAATCAAACGCAGACTGCACTGCTAGAACTAACAAATGTCTCTCTTTTTATTGATCTTTTCCAATGAGGCATGCATATAAACTCTTTTTCTGACACATTCCCTCAATCTCTTACAATTAAGATACTGGTTTTATTTGTTTCAGATTTATTAAGTTGATTAGTATGCAACAATGTCCTGCATAATCAAATGTTGACTTAAATTCACAAACAGAAATCACCTCATTCCTTTTTTTTTTCCTTAGACAATGCAGGAATTACATAATCCGTTTCACTTCATATACTTGCAACCATCATTTTGTTTGCCATGTTGTAGCTTCTGTAAAATTCTGTTGCTTCTTCCCTCATAGAATATGTTACCTAAACTCTCCCTTCTTTTCTGCTCTGATTGATGAAACCCTTGGTTAGATGTTAGTGAGCTTGATATTATTTTTCTGTTTAAGTCATTTGGGTTTGGGACATTTTTCAGTTTATGCAAACCTGCATTTAAAAATGTAGCTTTCCTTACAGCTCACTCCAGCCAAATCCATGCTTTTAAGAGGTACCAGAATAACGGAGAGACAGTTCAGATGAGAAACACATTTGATACAGATTTTTTTTGCTTATTGTGTAGAGGTGGTCACACTCCTGGCTGATAAGCAACATAGAAGACATGGAACTGGGCACTAATGGAAGAAAAGGGAAATTCCCCTACAACAAGGAAGGAATTTTTAAAGACCAAATCAAGTTCTAAGATGTAGAGAATGAGACAAGTTTTAATATGTAGAGGAAAGGACAAAGGGCAAATTCACTAAGCAGACTGAAGAAAGAAATATTGAAAAATCAGGGTCCAGAAGAAACAATCAAATCTCGTAACACTACAGAAGTAAAATGTGTAGAAGTTGTAGTGCAGCTGAGACAGCCAAAGAGATATACAGAGGAATACATTATTAGCAATAAAAAACTCTTGGAAAATGAACAGAGGATATTCTCTAGATAGTCAGAGCAAAGGAATGACATGTTACAGAAACAAAGCATAATTTTTGGATGTTTCTCTGGAAAAGGACCATGTAATCCATCAGTAGTGCAGACTGAAGAAAGGACATAAATAGAGTGTTATTATTAATCAAAGTGAAGTGTAATTCACAGACTGAGATGTACAGAGCTTTAGAAAATTAGATACCCCCAGGAAGAGGTGGTATCTACATTTACTAAACTCAGAAAGCATCTTCTAGAAATACAGAAGAAAAAAATAGATCCAACAGTACATCCTCTGTACAAACTCAAATCTCCTTGGTTGAATTATAAGAGGACAGCTTCAAGCAAATTAAGGAAAAGAAGATCCCTTTGAAGCTCATAGAAGATGTAAGAGTACTGAAGCAAAGAGATGTTAATTCTGATAATATCCCTCATATATGATTGGCAGATTATGAGAAAAGAATAGTTTGTCATACTGCTTGATGATGAGAGTGAAAGAGTATGAAACATACTCATGAGTGAAAGAAATGAAACAGTATGTATTGTACCCAAATACAGCAGTAATAGAGAGAGACAGGGTAAGAATGAAAGACAAAATGTCCAAAAAACCCTTTCAGACCCTTCGCCCTAACAACAGTCCCTGGCTCCAGAATTGGTTGTCTCCAAAGCTGACTGGATGAAGTGACTGAAAAGGGAAGGCATCCCCTACATGTGGTTTGTGTGCATAACCTCAATGAATAAACCAAGAAGGAAAGAAATTGAATGGACCTAAGATTAAACAATGAAGAAATGTCAGAGAAAAACAGTATTTGTTCAAACCATCTTGAAGTAAAATTTGGATTAAACAAATATGTGTGCATTTTACGTGACTAAAAGGCACTGCATAGATTTCCCAGGGGTAAATCCTGAGGTTAAGACTACCCTCTGGTTACAGTGTAAAGTGCAGTAAGTACTATTGATGTTTTCCAAGTATTACAAATTCTTCAGGAGGGAAAAGTTGGCAGCTTAACAAGAGAATGAAGAAATAGTTCTTTGGAGGATTTAGCAAGTATATTGTAAAAACTTAGCTCAATACACATATTACAAATATGGCAAAATAATACATGCTATCCAGGCATTCAGTATTTTACTGCTACTGTAAATAGAAAAAAAAAATAAAATTAAGGAGCTGAATGAAACTAGAAGAATCTAGTGCCATGAAAGAACTTTACTCTGACTGGAAGGGTAAGGGAAGAGGACTGGGAACAATTTAAGGTGTAATGATCATTGTAGATACAACATGAAAACTATTACATTTATTAAATTATGAATTATTATTACACAGCAGACTTAATTTGATTTTCTATTTCTAATATTTATTCATTATTAAATAATAATATGAAAACCAGAAAACTGACTCCATTCTTAATCAAATTCTAAAAAAAAGTTATTTATAAGAAGAAGGTGACAAAAAAGGAGAGACACAAGTAGGGATGAATGGAAAAAAACCAATATGGAGATAGATAGTAGGAAACGTCACCAAAAAATGTTGCAGACCATAAGTAGCTTGACAACAGAGGAATGGACAAGTTCCAAGTTGAATTATGACAGTACAAAAGTGGCTATTTATACAAAACATATTAAATCTGAGATTAATAGTAGAAGGGAAGACAGGAAATATTGCCGGGCCCCAAGACTATTAGTTGTTACTTAGGTGGACATTCTAAGTTGGCCAGAGAAGAAAATACAGCATGCATAGCAAGTTGTAAATCATAGAGAGCATTTTCCAAGCTTGAACTACAACCTGGGGATAAAAAAAGGCACTATCAATGCAAAGCAGAATTATAAAGAATAAAATCATGGAAATGAGGGGTTTTCAACATTTACTGTTCATGAAAACACTCAGCAAGACAGCAGAACCTACTTATAAACTGATTTAAGAATCTCTATGCTGGATTTTTCCATTTAATGGGACTGTTAATTAAAAATGCAAGAAAAGATTGACAAAGATACCTATTATGGCCCAGACCCCAAAAAGTCTGGAGCATGAAAAGGTCAGTGATAAAATTCACTCTTCATTGTGGTGGTGTTATAATGAGAGTAGGTAAATTGGATGCTGTAACCACTAAAGGATCACCAGTCCTTCAGAAAGAGGCACCAGGCTCCTTCTGTAAGCTACTAGAGAAAAAACTTTCTGAAGGCTTTAATGGTCTTCTGAGTTTAGGTAACTGATTAAGTGGACTGTGGCATTTGAAATATATATTTCTGATGTAGGAATATTTTAGATAATAAACAGACTTATAGACCCCTATACATAATTTTAGGAGCTTTTTAAAACACATGGCAGTTAAATTTAAGAAGCACAATGAAACTTATAAAACACAAATGTATATACATGCATACATAAAGCATCTGTTTTATTAAGTAGCACATACCTCACGAGGGTTATAATCTGGAGGTAACTTCTCTAGCATCTCATCAGCAAGACGCTGCACCACTGCTTCCCGGGTTTCTCCCCCTGCAGTACTGCTGTCTTTGGGCTGGATGCTCACTATGGTACTAAATGTCTCATTAGCCAGGTTGGTCTGGTAAGTTATATCTGCATTAGGGTGAAGTCCAAATACCTTAAAGTAAAAGGTATAAAAATTAGGGGGGAGAAAAGTGATTTTTCTTCTAAATTATATACATGAAAGAATGTATGAAAATGGATAAACAAGGAAGAAAATTCTCAGCTCCATAAAACAATAGATATGATCAGGTCAGTGGAAGTTCTTCCATTTAAGTGGCCAAGGACCAAACCTGAATTACACAAAAACATTAACATAGGCAGCATATGCAATAGAATTTTTATTCATATAGGTGGAGGGTTTTTTAACTGATCTCATTATCTTCACATAGATCATGCTGTGGAATGCTATCAAGGGGTGCAAAGATTCCTTTCCTTTGGTTCAGACTAGAGCTTGTTGGAAATGTCATATGTGGACATTGACCCCATGGCATTAGTTCTTTGTCTCTATGGGTCTGTACCAGCTCAAGTAGATGCCCCTAATTATCCAACCAGTCAACGTTTCTAACATGTTTTGTTTTACTCAGACTCTTAGGCTTATAAGGCATGTAGCATTGCAAATAAAATAATGCCCACATGTGAAGTACCTAAAAATGATGATATAATCAGGATATTTTACAGTTTAGCTATTTTTGGTTGAAGCTTCTCCCTCCTTACTTCTCCTGAAATTGAATTATTTTATTTAAGACAAAGCTAGCACAAAATTACTGCAAAGCTGCCCTTTGTCTGAATGATAATAGTCTTTTCGGAAACTTCCACTGAAATATCAGTAAGTCTATAATTGTCAGATTGACAATTGCCACACTTCTCCAGGAGGAATTGTATGTACTCTGACTTATTTTACCAGCCCTCATTTAATTATAGCTATTGCATATCTCTTACAAACTTTGAACCACTGATCCAACAATGAGGAAGGCTTGCCCTCAAACTGAGCATGAAAGTCAAGCAATCTTCTGTTTCTCATTTTTTCATATATTCAGTTTTCATATTTTACATTAGAATCAAAATATTGCAAGAAGACACTTCTAGAAACCAGTATTTACATACTCTGATGACAGAATTTAAAGGGCCATTTAATATTGTTATACTTGTAAATCTAGAAACTCAAGGGGCAAGGCATATAAATGGCTGCACCATTGCCAAAGCCAGCAAAGCTGCACTGATTTATACCACTTGGGAATCTTATCCTTACAGCAGCACAAAGTACGGACCTAATACCACATTTGAGTGAAGGGTGTGAGTATAATAGCGTTCAGGTAGATTACAGATAGGATTTAATGTTTTGCAAATAGTGGTTTACTCAAACTGAATATTTAGAGCTGTAAAAGGTGAAAATACCAATGCACTTTATTACATTTGTAGTCTATGTGGAAGGAAATACACATTTGAAGGTACATTCTTTTCTGCTTTTGCTCTTACACAGTGAGGGATTATTTGCTTGGTTTTGCTCTAGCAGATTTTGTGGCAATATTACAGCTCAAGTTAGCACCATGAAGAATATCTGCTATATCTGTGAATGGAGCCCTAGTCCAAGAGCTAACTTAAACATTGGAGCAATATTAACAAAGACAGGGAGACATGGGAGACAGCTCTGGTCCTATGGTTTTATGCAAGTGATGTATAAAGAAGAAAGGGAAAAGAAACCAGTGGGTGGACCACATTTTCTGAATGTCCTGTATATTAATCAAGGATCCAAATCTCTCATTCTTTTTGATCCAAAATCTCTGAGAATGTTGTTTAAAAAGAGAATGTTGGATTTTGTCTTTCAGGGTTTTCCAGCCCTATGAATCATCAAAACCAATTTATAAAGCTCTGCACCCCTTCCTCAATTTGACAGGGGAGAGAAGGTACGGCAGAAAGTCCATGGTCTGAGATAAGAACACAGAGAGATCATTCTCCAGTCATCATCATGGGCAAAACAGACTTGACTTGGGAAATTAATTGAATTTATGACCAATCAAATCATAGTAGGATCACGAGAAATAAACCCAAATCCCTGAAACACCTTCCCTCAGCCCCTCCTTTCTTCCCGGACTTAATCCCTAATTCTCTACTTCCTCCCTCCTACAGGAGCACAGGAGACAGGGAGCAGAATATGTGATCAGTTCATCACATACTGTCTCTGACTCCTTCCTCCTCAGGAGCAGGACATCTCCCAGTCTACCCCTGCTCCAGCATGGAGTCCCTCTCCCATAAGACAGTTCTCCACAAACTTCTCCAATGGGCTGCAGTTCCTCCTGAACTGCTTCCGTGTGGATCCCTTTGACAGGGTGCAGATCTCCAGGAACAGACTGCTCCAGCATGGGCACCTGTGGGGTCATAACCTTGTCCAGAAAATCTGCTCCATAATGGACTCTTCTCCCCATGGGCCACAGATCTTGCAGGAACAAGGGTCACAGGGTCACAGCCTCCTTCAGGCATCCACCCGCTCCAGGGTGGAGTCCTCCATGGGCTGCAGGGGAATCTGCTCCAGCACCTGGAGCACCTCCTGCCCCTCCTTCTTCACTGATCTTGGTGTCTGCAGAGGTGTTCCTCTCACATATTCTCACATCACTCTCTGACTGAAGGTTCACATGCAGCTTTTTATCCTTCATAAATCTATTATCCCAGGGGCACTGCCACCACTGCTGACGGGCTCTGCCTTGGGCAGCAGCGGGTCTGTCTTGGATCCATCTGACACTGGCCCTACTGCACATGAGGGAAGCTTCTGCCAGCTTCTCACAGAAGCCACTCCTTAGCCCCCTGCCACTGAAACCTTTCCATGCTAACCCAATACACCGAGTTCAATTGCCCTTCTCAAAAGACAGTGTTCATTCTGCTCAGAAGATGAAATTTCATCAAAAGAGCAAGGACACTGCAAGCACACTGATTCAGTTTTCTTAACTAAAAATGGAAAAGGATACACTGCTTAGACTAGCACAGTATCCCTGAAACGAAGAAGATTGGGAGATTAAAAGGTTAAAGGTTTTCATGAGCAATTTTAACAGATTTTAGAATGACAGAAGAAAGTCACAGCTTCCTTCCTAACGAGTGAAAATGTGAAGGACAAAAAGATGTTTGCATTCCTGGACTTGCTTCTATTTACATAAAAGCCAAAGGTAAAATTCCCCTACCTCAAACCATACATACAGATTTTTTACAAGAATCAAAACACTTTAAAAATACATTGCAACATTGTGAGATAGGTTCCCAAGTGCTTAAAAAAGATCCTTGAAAGCAGCACCTGGAATCTGATAGAGCCAAGGTTCATACACTGATAGGAACCATTTCATGAGCTGGGCTCAAATGGATCCCACTGATGCATTATCATGTCTGCATTTACACTGACTTGGAAAAGATGCATCATTGCTGACACAAATACCTTTGCATTCTGCTCTCACTGTTTTCAGAGATTCAGAACTTTCCAGGCTTATTTTATGACCTTGGAAACTTCTCACCCTCTTAGGCAGCACATTATCAGTAAGTGAGAACCAGTTTTTTCTGTTCCACTCTGTCCATTTAATTTTAATATAACTTATTTCCAGTGGCATTTATCAACTTAATAGAAATGAGACAGAAATTCAGACCATTCACTTCTGTTTCAACTTTCCAGAGCATTCTCTTCTGTTTCAGTTTTAACTAACTACATCATGTGTGTCTGTACTGGAGGGAGCAGAAGGTCGCCATCCTCCAATCACTGTGACCACTGCAGTCTGCACACATTGGGTCATGTTACAGCCAGGAGCTACTCTGCACCCTACCCAATCAATTCAGGGCAACATCCATGTCTTTCTCTTGTCAAAATGGAATAAACTCCCTATTATAAGTCACAAAATGACACCACAGGGTTTTTTCACTTCCATTATTTCTCAGATTGTATGTCTGCTTGATCCCATACAGAATTTTGAAACCACAAAATAGCTTGGTTTGGAAGGGACCTCTGAGGGTCATCTAATCCAAATCACTTGCTCAAGCAGGGGCAGGTAGAGCAGACTGTCCTGGACAGTATCCAGCTGGGGTTTCAAATTCTACAAAGACAAGACTTCACAACCTTTCTGGGCAAACTCTTCCAGTGTTTGATCAACTTCACTTAAAAAATTATTCTCTTGTCCTCAGATGGATTTTCCTGCTGTTTAATTTATGTCCATTGCCTCTTGTCCTTTCATTGGATATTATCAAAAAGGCTCCAGCACCATCTTTGCAGCATTCCAACCGGATTTTATATACACTGATAAGAATGCTGGAACCTTGCTGTATCAACCTTCCAGAAGATAACTAGGTTTGCTAAAAGTCCTGCATAAGGATGAGGGCCTGTGAATATGAGACCTTTTCCAATCGTTGGAAGAAATACTCATCTAACTCTTCCTGGTCAGCAAATCTACACTGAATACCCACTATAATGTTCTGCATGCTAATCTTGACCAATCCATACTCAATTCTGAAAAAAAACCCAACAAAACACCTCATTAAGATATTCATCTGACAAAAACTCCCTTTAATATATTAAAATATTTTACCTCTGGTGTATCAATCACTGGCAACTGCTCTATGTACTGGAGATAGTCTTCCACTGTGTTCCCTTTTGGAATAACATAACCTTTGTAGAAACAAAAGTTTTCACTGAACATGTGCTCTCCAAACCAGACCCTTGCGTATGTATTCAGCAGCACCTTGTCGAGGTCATCAGTTACACGGCCACCGTACTGCACTTCTCCAAGCATGTAGCGAACACAGCTCCAGTTCACTCCGTGTTTGATACCCACATCATTCAAATGGTTCTGAACAAACTGCACACTGGCTGCAAAGTCTGCCTGATTAAATTCATAAGGAATATTCCAGCCCAATGGGCCAAACTTTCTTCTTTCCTGTAAAATAATTAGAATTAAAGGCAAAACACTGATAGATACTAATTGTGAAGAAAGCTTAAGTGCAGAAGAATACATAAAATATGTTAAGAATGCAGTAGTCCAGTTGGAATTCTGTTTCATCAGATTTTTAAAATTAATATTTAACACAGACAAGGTCAAACACTATCTAGTAGCTAAATTTGTACAAACAAAGACTAGGAATATTAACATTTTCACCAAAAAAATCCTCTTTAAAAGTATTTTTTCAATCTCTGAGTCTAGAACTATAGCTTTTGAATTTCAAAAGTTAAGCTCCTCTTTGAGGCAAGGGTGTCCAAAATCATCAGCCATGATCATTGTGTGTGGTCTTCCTAAGGACCAGATAAATTCCTATCACTGTTGTGTCCACACGGTGCAGATTCAAGCAGGAAAAACTGCTTCTTAGTGAATCATTTACAGACTCAGCTGGTAGTATATAGCTGTTAGAGCAATATCTGGTAAATGCAAAATTTTAGTTTCCACAAAAAAAAAACAACTATACCAAAGTGATACAAAGAAAAGCATACCACAGGCTTCCACAGGACCACAATATATCAGCGCATGGATGCCACAGAGCCAAATTACCCAGGCTCCAAATATAAACTAAGAATACTGCAAACAATGAAAAGTTGTGGTTAATCCATAAAGCACTTTCTTTAGTGGAAGTTCTGAAAGTCAAGACTCAAAATCTACTTTCATTTCCTCCTCTGGATTTCAGAGTAGAAAGTATTTATATTCACCCTCTTATACCTTCTCATTGAGAATGAATCAGTTTAAGACTATGGTTTTCCAAGCCATAAATTTTAAATTTATTTAGTATGTTTTTATGATTTAAAATACTAGTAGAAGTCCAGTTAGTTGAAAGACAGATCATACAGTCATTGCACAGAACTTTAATAGAAGAGTAGTCTATTTGACCACTGCTTGATTGTCCCTTTTTTCCCCTGAAATATCATCCGTATTGGATGTACAGGACCAACATGAGAAAAATTGTAAGTTTTAAAACAGCTGCAGTAATAGAGATATGTTGTTCTCTTTTTTATTTCATTTGTGTTAATTTGCCAACATGGCACTTCCCCTTTTAAAATGTTTTTCACTTAATACCAAGGTTCATTAATAAATGAAACATGGCTTTATGACAGAAGAAATATATTTTTAAACCTGGACAGTTGTGTGAAGAAATGCTACAGCATATAGCAATGGTTTCCACTGTGGCATTTTGCTCACTCCCAGCAGATCCTGGGTAACAGCCGAGTATGTTCGTTTTAAACTAGCTTTCACACCTAGAAAGTAAGTATAAAAATGCAATACATAAGTAAAAAAAATGTGTGGAATCCATAAGTCCAACCTTTGTTAAGCATAATTCTCTATTCCAATTTGCAGTATCATCTTACTTATACCTTCAAACAATGTCTTAGAATCAATTCAGCTGGTCATAGCAGGCAAACTTCAATAACATTTTGTTTTAGGCAGATAACACAAAAAATTAATTTCAATAGACTGGAAGGAATTAAAATTCAGTAATTATATTATAAATGTTCCCAAAAACAACTGAAATAGAAACATATTTAGCAACTATATAGCAATAAAAAAAGATACCTATCATATTAAATATAGTACTGGGTATCCAAGAGTTTGTTTTGATATCTACTTAAAATATGAGATTTTAGTTCTATTTAATATAATTTTATTTAGATTTGATCATACAAAAATCTTAAAATTCTGTATTCATGTTCTCCATCTGGCCTACAAGCACCAAGGTGATAAGACCCAAAATTCATAGTGCAAATATTACTACTAATTATGGAGATTTGTTTGAGCATTGACATTTTATATTTCAGGAACAGCTTTAGGCAGTTGATACTGATACCATGGAGTACAGATTCCATGGAGTACAGAAGCTCTGCTGCTCCCAAATGTTTTCAGGCAGCGCTACTCAAGCATCCTTTGCCTCAGGCTGACAACCCAAGCATGAGTTACTGACATCAGGTCCCTCGTATGATACTTTCCACCTAATCAGCTTCACACAAGTCTAGAAGGGCAGATTTTAGATGCAGTGAAAAGATTGCCCAAGTCGTCCTACTTCTATGACACAATGAAAGTACTTTTGCCTTTGTTCAGATTTCAAAAAGATCCTTTAGAACAATATTTAGACATACAGCTTTTCAAAATGTCAAAGGGGTATCATAAGAGGGTTCCAAAATCAAACAAAAGTGTCTTATTGTATTGTGCTGCCAGTGTGGCAGGGCAGTCTTAGGAAACTAAAACTGTCTATATTTCATCTTGATTTAAAATTTTACACAGGGCTTTTTTTTTCAGCCACTAAATGCAAGTTGCAAATTTGCTATAACTTGACTTCTAAAATAGCTTCTTGGAGCTATAGCTTGTTACAATTAGAATGATTAGGAGGGGGCCACTGTGCAATAAAAAGATTCTGAGCTCTGAATTAAAAAGGGGGAGAGAAGAAGAGGAAGAAGTAAGAAATTTTTATCAACAGACTGACTATCTGCTCTTGAGATGGAGCATAAATGCAGAAACAGCATGTGTTTCACAGTATCAAACATTCTGTAGAAATCATCCTACTAATGTTCAAAGGAAGCTAAATATTGAAATAAGAGATTTAAATGTCTGAAGTTTTAAATAGGATCTTGGATAAAAATTCTCAGCTTCTACTGACATCATCAACTGAAACTAGTGGCAACACATAAAGAAAGGGTATATTTATTTTTTGTAGGCATTGGTAAGATACCCCTTCTCTCAAGGTTTAACAATCATCTTGGCCTTTCCTCACATAGCATGTTCTCCAATCCCTTCAGCATCTCTGTGGGTTCTCACTGGACTCATTCCATCCATGTCTTTCTTGCACTCCTATTAATACAGAAACATGAGTCCAAACTGCCAATTAAGATGCAGATTTCACATTGTGCTTCTGCACATAGACTACTTAGGACAGGAAATCTGGGGGCTTAGAGGCTCACAAAACGTAAGATGACCATCTGAATATGAGGAAACATCCTGGAAGTGGGAAAAGATCCTGCGTGTAAGGAGGCGCATGGAGATCCAGAAGACCAGGAGATGCCCAGGAACATAGTTCAGTAACATCCAAGATGTGCAGCTTAAAGTAGCTACCCAGTGAAACCAATACTGATTTCTGCCCAATCTTCCTGGACCAGCAGTGAACTCTCCAATGGCAAGGGAAATCATTCCTACCTTGAGGAGGTTCATTGGTAAATTTTATAGAGGACTGTAAAAGATTAATAGGAAAATCGGGGTGAGTTTCTGTAGTGATCCAAGTTCTGAAATCTTCACTCATAGACTCCTTTGTCGTGATGGTGTCCATTAATTCATTAAGGAATTCCAGGCCAAGGTGGCAGTTCTGTAGGAGGAGCCATCCTCCATCTTGCATGCACTGATTTAGCAGGTGCCTTGCATGGGCTTCCTGGCCCTGACCCATTGAAATTGCACGACATGGAATGTTCTAAAAGTAAAACAGAAAGCTTATTTTACATGTAGTTCCTTAGCATTATACATCTCATGCATTGCTTCCATAGATCCATGTGAAGTGATATTCTGCCACAAAGAAAGCCATTAATGTTAATGGGGACTGATTATATTAAAACAGAGTAAAGAAAACAAAACAACAAAAAAAAGCAAAACCCTTCAAGTTCCTCTTATCTTCCACCTGTTGGAATAAAACTACATCTACTGGAAATACTATTGTTCTTCTGATCTAACAAAATCTGTGAGATAAGACATCTGAAACATTTTTTCAGCTTTTTCGACACTTTTTCAAGTAAAGCAAGACATAAATAAAGCCTGACCATTCTTTTTCCTATAATGTAATATCTTGAGATGGGCAAATATTAGGGCTTCAGATAAAAATTAATGCACAGTGAAAACCCAACAATTCTGGTGCCTTTTTACTGTCTCAACATATTTCATTTAAAAGAGAACTGTTGATGAAGCAGGTAAGACAGGAAAAATTGGTTCACATTAAAACATTACTCAGGAAACATCTTGTATTGTTAAATGGCAGCTGTGGAGCCATTGGTTCAGAGGATTCCAGTTTGGTGATCTGCTAACTTGAGGATATCTACAGCAGGTCTAGATTCAGAAGAGGGAAAGCTTGCAAATGCAGCCATAAAGTTCTGGAATTTTATGGCATCTCCTCCAGGGACTGTGGGAGAGTAAAGCCAGCTGTTCAGAAAAGGAGAATACAAGCATTCACAAAGGGATCTGAAAAAGATAAGGCTAACATTAGGACCACATAGTCTGTCAGTAGCATGTAGATCCTCTCTTGCTTATTGTTCTTGCTAGTCTTGTTCTTTTTAAGTCTGGCTCAGGCTGGCTGCCTGACTCCTGCCAGAGAAAACCAGAATTATCAAACCCAGTCAAACATATCATTCTGCACACATGTTGAGGGTGAAAGAATTGAAGAGACTTTGTTTCATGGGCAGTTTCATGTTCAAGACCTAAGCTGAGCATCCCTCATGCAGTGAGCAATGAGCTCCATTATCAGTCTGGGCCTATCTTCAGCTGGCTGAGAGCTACAAAGGTTAGTCTTGACCTGTACAGCCACTCAGCCTCTTATTGTGAAGCAAAAAGGAAGGAAGACATCCACTCCTGAACAGTGTGGAGGAGGTTGCCCTACTTTTGCAGGAGAAGAAGGTTAAGCATATGGACACGAACTGTGCTGGGTCATTTGGCCTTAGGGTCAGAGAGTGGGCCCTGACCTGATTTTACAGAACACTATAAATACAGCTGCTGTATATGATCCCCTGTATCCTGGCAAGATTTAAGGACATGAGGATGCCAAAGACAAGAAAGCAGTTAAATCTTACTCTCACTCAGGTCAGTGAAACCTGAAGCTGTAGCTAAAAGAAGCAAAGTTGAACAGACAGTAAAGCTGGCTACGTGCCAAAGAACCAAAAAAACTTCATCTTTTCTAAGATGCATCTGAGTACAGCTAGCACTCCCATAAGTCAAAGACCATGACTATCCCTGCATAAGAGTGCATAAATATTCAGAAGGTACATTATTCCCTGACAAAGCACCTACTCACAATTTGCTCTTCTCAGCAATGTTACCTCTCAAATGTACATTCATTAAAGGTTATAGAAACATTGAGAAAAGGAAAAAAATATTTTTCACCATGAATTGTCCTCATTTTTCTCCTTCTGAAAGAACCCTATCAAATGTCTGCATACAGAATGTTTCTTTCAATAGTGAGTCATATCAGCATACCCATGTCATCTTGATATTATCACTATCCAGATAAAAATGCTGGCATTTTAGTCACTACAGTGGCCCTGACAGTTGAAATTGTTCAACTTCTGAAGCTTCTGTGCATCAGTCCCTAAAAGAAGAAACTATCTCTACTGTTTTTAAAAAATCTGATTTTAATGTAGTCAAAGTGCTGGCATAAGAAACTTCATTTTAATTCTGCAATTTAAATTTTCTCACCTTCTTATAGTGAAAATAAAGGGGTCATAAATGCAACTGGTTTAAAGATAGAGATTGTTTGGTTTATAAACAAGATTATATAGCTCAGTAGCCACAGATACTCTTCTCATTTCTTTGGGAGAGGGCCACCTGAACAACTAAATTTTAGAGCAAAAAATAAATTCTGGGCACAAAATCTAATATTACCAACAGGAGATAGATGATTTATACTGTTCATATCATACTTAGAGGTACTATGAGTACTAGAAATCCATGTTAAGACTACAAATCGTGACTGCAAAAGGAAAATCATGGAAAAAAGAGGCCCAAGTTTTTTATCATTATGAAGGAAAAAACCCCAGCACCACCACCACTTCATGATCAGGTCCCTGGTACAGGGTACTTATATTAAAGATTTAGTCTGGAAAAAACCAGAGAAATTACAAAGAAAGACAGGAGCTAAGTACAATTTGTTTACATACTAGCAAAATAGATACAAAGTTCCCTTGAAAATGTTTCTGAAAACTAATTTCTAGATACTTGAAATGCTTCTCAAGTTCCACATGGTTATATACATTTTTATTCCTAAAACCATCTGTCTTTGCATTTTGTTTTGTGCCATTTGGATGGCTTTGGTAAACCTGAAAGTTTACAAAATATGCTGTGTGGTTAGGTCTTCACCTCAAGGGATTAGAAAAGAACCTTGCAATTAAACAGTGTTATTGACTTTACATCTACAGGTGACACTAGAGTTGAACTTCAGCATAGCTGAGGTTGTCTTGTTCATAAACCATGTGTGAATAAAGAAGACAACCCCTTTAGCTCATTCACAACCTCACTTTCTATTTATTCTGTACACATTTCCTGAAAGAATGAAAACATATTAAGACTGTCTCCTACAATATCCTTTTGGTCTGACAGCAGACAAGGATTAAATTAATGACTTCAGATTTAAGATTCCTAAA
>VWYI01011054.1:0-48118 GCA_013399455.1 Anthoscopus minutus | reverse complement strand
GCAGTCCTGGCTCCATTGCTATTGCAGCTGATGGGCTGTGCAGGTCCTGGGCTACACACACACCTGGGCTTTGTGTGGGTACCTTTCTATAGATGAGTTCCCTGCACTGGAGGTGAATTTCTAACGTAATTTAGCAGTCATGTGCAGTGTGTTCTTCCAGACCCTTCTGGAAATGGGTTGGAGGCTTCAGGGTGTTTGGTGGTGTCCATATCCCTCTGCAGTCCATGCCAGCTTCTTGACCTCATTCCTACACTTGTGCTGGGTTGTGCTGTGCTTATGTCCAGGAACCAGGACAAGGAAGTCTGTCCCAGAGAAGTTCTGCCCTATCCCTGTATGCCTCCTTCTTCAGCCACATCCTGTCTTTTTTTCTTATGGCGTATTCATACTTGCAATTCTTATCTCTTATTACCAACCATCTTTGTTTGATTCCATAGGCATCTGGTTATTGATGTTTGAGACATACACATTAGCTCACCTTCTGGGGTACTAGAGTTGCTTATCTTCATGGATTAGTTAGGTGTTCCAGAACTTGGGTGAAATTTGTATTTTGGGAGTAACATGAATTGGTGTGACTGTGCTTTAAAAGAAACAAACCAGAAACTAGCAGAGGGGTGCAATTAACAGAATGCATTAAAATACTCAGTTGAGTGGAGCACAGGTTATAGAGAAGTAACACTGGAATATGTGAGATTCATTAGTTGTGGTTATTGACTGTGAACTTAGATGAAAGATGAGGCAAGACTATTTATAAAGGCCTGTAGTGACAGGACAAGGGGGAATGGCTTCAAACCGAAAGTATAGGTTTAGATTAAATATTAAATTCTTTACTGTGAGGTTGGCCAGGCATTGTCACAGGCTGCTCAGGGAAGCTGTGGATGCCCTATCCTTGGAAGTATTCAAAGCCACGTTGGATGTGGCTCTGAGCAACCCGATCAAGTGGAAGAGGTCCTTGGCCATGGTAGGGGGTTGGAGTTAGGTAATCTTTGGGGTTCCCTTCTAATCCAAACCATTCTATGAGTCTATGACTGTCCTGAGAATGTGTTACTGCAGGAAAGGGCAGGGTTTTGGAGAACTGAATGGTATGTTCTGTGGGCAACATCTGGAAAAAGTGCTTCATTTTTATATCCCTAAAGTTCACATTTGTGGTGAAAAACAGATAAAAGGCAGAGGAAAAGGGGAGAGAGGAGATGGACTCACAAAAACAATAGGACGAGTAGGCGTTTTTATCCTGTCAGGATAACAATTACAGCTCTGTGGGCTGTTGTTGGTTTGCAATTTACTGCATGCATTCAGGGAGAAGAGAATTTCTGATCTTTATAATTTAGAATCACGATGGTGATTAGCCACAGAAGAAATCAATACGTTTCATGTTCAAATTGAGTTTACCAACTTGATTATTACACCCCCTACTTGAGATTTATTTTGAAAGCTATTTGGAATATTCTGCTGGAGCACTGCTTGCTGCTTATTGCAGCTGTGTGAGCCATGCTGAAAATGGCACACTGGAGATCTCTGGTCTACTCCCCTGTTTCACCCAAAACTTATCTCAAAATGTTAGTATTTTAGTTTCTCAGCTTCAATTTTTCTGGTTCAAATGCAACTTGCTCAGAACTGTTATTTATACTTTTGTATTAGGCACTTGCATAGCATTTTTACTAGGATATTTGCCATCCAAATATCTTGCAAATCAAAATAATTAAAAATGGAAACTTTTAATAAATGAGATTGTAGGGTAAACATTAGCGATGAGGGCAGTATGATGTTAATGCCTATGCAAAACATCTTTGAAAGGAGATACAGGTCCTCTTTGAAGTCCAGAGAACAGTGGGAGTAAAGGCTGAAAACACTGGTAGCAAGATTGAGAAGTAAAGCACTGAATTGATAGGAAGAGGTGGAGAAACCAAGAAATGACAGCTGAGACACAGATGCGATCAAGACTGAGCATTAGATCGAACTAAAATAATGAATTCCTATAGCTGACTGAATTCAGGATGCATTTGGGGAATCTCATTCAGAGGAAATACAAACTCCAGCAGTTGTTTTATGATCATGATGAGGAAAGAAATAAGGTGCAAAGTTTACTGCAGAGATTGTATCCAAGTGTGAATTATTTGGAGCAGGTACAATCTTTCTGTTCTGCATCTGAATTTCTAAGCCAGTAGGTACTTAGCCAGAGCGATACAGGCAGTGGACAGTGATAAAAATTTACTTGAATATGACTTTCTAGTAAAGATGTGGGCAGGGTGGTAGAAATCTAACTGTAGTGACCCAAAAAAAAAAAAAAAAAGAGAAGAAACAGTTGCAATCAAACATAGGCAGAGCCTATGGAGTGAAATGCTCAATAACAAGATGGTATGAGGTTCCCAAGAGTTACAGAAATGGGAGAACAATTGCATGTCTTGTGGTTCCAATTAAAAATTTACAAATTGAAGAGGACATTGCAGATTTAAAACAACAGAAAACACAGCAAGCTGAAAGTGTTACGGAGACCTGCTGAGGGGAAAGTGATTTAATTTTGATTGTCCTCCTGACTTGTGACATTTTTGGAAACAAACAGACACCAGAATGAGGTTGCAGGGACTGTCTGCTATATATAAGGATGCAGCAAGTTCATAAGGAAAAAGTGTTCTGTTTCACTTAAACAAAGGAAGACTTTCAGTGAGTGACCGGCCTATTGCTGCAGAATGTTGAGGAGAATTATTGGCATCAACTTAATGATACTTTCTAGTCAGAAGAAAAAGAAACTGGAGTTAGAAAGGCCTAGGTTGTGCCAATATGGCCATCCATAGCTGCAGTATTTAGAAAAATCTGCATGTGCCTTGTGAAGTCTTTTCCCATACAGTTAGAGAAAGAAGCATAAGTCATCTTATATCTTTGAAGCTGGTGCTAAATCACAGGGTCTCCATTTTTAGTGTTTTATAAAACTTATTTATTTATTTATTTATTTCCAAGTGCTTCAGGCTTGCCAGGCCCTTTCACTTAAAATTGTAATCTGGAATAATAGAAACTTAAAAAGTGATAGTTGCTTGGAGCCAAGCTTCGAAGAGGATTTCATGGCTTCTAAGCGTTGTCATTCCTGACAATCTTTGTGCCTGTAGAACAGACTGCATCAGCATTTTTTTCTGATTTGGTACTTCAGCTATGGCATAGTTCTTAATACTTCTTTGGACTCCTGTTCTAAAGTGTTACTCCCTGTTGGCCAAAAGAATTTTAGAGCAAGTATCATATAACTGTATTGTATTTGACATGAAAAAGTGCAAAAAGTAGGAAGTTAGAGCTATGCATCATCTGGAGAATAAGCCTAGGATGCTGCTTTGCAAGTCCTTGTTTTATTTAATACATTTTCCTAAAACATTAACCTGCTGTGGGTTTTGTAGACTTCTTTCGCGCTCCCACGAGCAGGAAGGGTGTGTGAATCTGTGAGGGTTGCACACCTGGGTTCTGGAATCAAGAGGAATGGTACAGCTTTTTAGAAATGTATTTGCATGGGGTGGTGGTGGTGGGGGGAGTCTTCCCTGGTGCATGGAGAGCATGAGACACGTGGTGAGAAAGGACATTGGTATGGGTGGTTAAATGCCTTTAGAGGCTGTGAAATGCAGAACAGGGAATTGTCCAGGTGAGTGTGATGTGTTAAATAATACCTCTCAGCTCAACCTGCTCTTAGGCTGAGAGTCACCCGGGAGGAGCTGGGCCGTAGGGGTTACTGGGAGAGAGAATGGCAGTGTATAACCTTTCTTTTGGGCAGGTTGAGAGCTGCTGTTCTTACATTTGCAGATTAAAGGCTGAGATCTAGCTCCTGACCTCTCTTCAGTCTGATTTTGAAGTGGTGTTCTGACATGCACATCTCTGTGTTGCTACTGTACAATTCTTGTGTTCTCTCTGTCCTGTTCCCAAAGAAGTATCTATTTCCCTTGATTATTTTTCTCAGAATTGGTTAAGATATGATTTTTTTTCTCTTTCTCAGATAGTTGTCTCATCCTGCTAAATTTCATGTGGCTCTGTCAGTAAGACTTGTGTGTTTGTCTATGTTCTGTTTAAAATGCTAGAGATTATACATAAATTCCTTAGTATGTATTTGGATGAATTTCCCTTTGTCTGGAAGAATGGCCTGTGACTTTGAGGAATTGTTGTTAATTGATCTTGAAGCAGCCTTTAGTGGATTTAGCTTGAATTAATTTTAAAATTGCTCTTTATCTACTCACTAAAAATCAGATGCACTACGTTTAATTCCACGGAACATGTCTTGGTTTGAGGTGTGGTGTTTTTTTTGTTGTTGTTTTTGTTTTTTTTTTTTAATTTGTAGTGGGAACAGTTGGTAAAAAAACGTTCTGGTGCATCTATTTGGAAGGATTGCAGAAAGCCATAAACACAAAGGGAACAGGAAGCGGCGAGGGGTTTTTCTGTTTCCACAGTGATGATCCACGGGTTGGTGGCTGTGGAAGGGTCAGTGCGGGTGACACTCCTGAGTGAGGTTTAGCGGAGACGAGCTGTGTCGCCGCTCTGTGTGGCCACCAGGTGGCAGCGTTGGACAGCGAGTGCCGTGTCCAGGTACCAGGAATCAAATGATGGCTTTGGGCTTTCTTTTGTTCTCCTTCTTCCCCTCTTTCCTTTTATTTCTTCATTATCCTCTGCAGCGAGGAGCTCCAAATTTGAACAAACTACAGGTTTCATCTGTCTCTTGCAGCGTTAATTTGTGAAAGAGTCTGTTTCTGGCCATGGTGCAACGTGCTAAGAAATCGTTCCAAGAAGTGAGAACAGAATTTCTTTGCAGGAGGATGCAGAGTGAGGGGAGACACTTCTTTTTTGCTTGGCTCAAGAAGGTTCTCTTTTATCCCAAACCACATATATCTGTCCTTCCTCTACCTACTTACAGTACAAAATGTCATCTGGAAAAAAAAAATTAGTTATAATGTGGCGGCAAAACTGTTGCCTGGAGAGTGTGCCTGCTGAGAGCCAGGCGCAATTTGGAAACAGTAATAAGTTTCCCTTGATAGGATTATTTTCACTCTGCTTTAAGGGGGAGAGAGGATGGAGAAGTATTTGTTCCTAATGGGAATGCCCTTGAAAGAACAAGTAGACGCAATCAAGGGAAAAATATACATATTCTGCAGTTAAGATTGTAGTTCTACAGACTAGAATAGATTCTAGTTAAATTAGAAAAGAGGTGGATTATGTGCCTAAGTTCAGTGTAGCAGCCCTGCAGCAAATGTCAGCATCTTAGCTCTGATGAGTGGTGTGTGATGTTTGTGGCATGAGATTATTTTTGGATTCTTAGTGAATGACTTCATTTATGTAGCTGGAAATACAAAACAATTGTACCAAATTCATATTATGCTTAATGGGAAGAATACATGAAGCACCTTTTTTCCCCCCTCAATTCTGTCTCTTGTAAATAGGACTCCATCCGATTTTTGGGATGAAAATAAAAAAGTATAAGTACATAGCATGTTCTGCTATGGATGTTGGAAATCATCTTTTGATTTTGGTCCCTTCCCTGACAGTTTTGCATCCCTCCTACCTTAAGGAAGTGGTATTAAAAAAAAATTGTCCATTTTGTGGTAGTCTATAACTAAATTGGCTGCAAAATATGAGAAAATTATTTTAGTGCTCTGTTGTACAGTTATAATTATGGTTGGGTTTTTTTGCATGTAGTTGATTCTTTTCTTTGAAAATATGTTGAGACCAAAGTGGTAGGCTTTGAAAATGGTTTAGAAACCATGAAATACAAGCTTCTCCCTTCAAAAAGAATCCAAGTAGATTTGAAGACAGGTGAAACTGATGGGAATAGTCCTTCCCCAAGACACTGGAAGAAAATAAAGGAGGTGCACAAAGTGATTTTTACATATTTGTTACGTGTTCAGTCACTATTGCACTGGGCCTGCTGGTAATGAGTGCTGTGACATTTATGTTTGCTTTTGTCACTTAGTTTGTACCTTCTTTAAATAATTCCTCATGAGAGAATCCCTGGTATTTCAGGTCTGCATATTACATTAGTGTGAATCTGATGTATAATTCAAGCAAATCACTGTAAAAGATTTAAGCCTTTGTCAGTTAGCGATAATGACTTAGCCAAATTTCTAGTTAGTTCACCCAAAGAAGTGCTGATCTGTCTTGTACCTTCCTACAGTATATTGAAGGTTTTTCCATTAAAAGTAGAATAAGAGATATATTTTCCCTGAGCTCTGAGGAAGGTGGCAGCAGTACAAGTGGCATATTGAAATGGGTTGTACCAGTTATTTTCCAAAATAAAGGCTTTTCAGACTATTTGAATTACTGGCATGGGGCACTAGGTGGCTCAGATATGATTTGTTTTAGCATTGATTAGCCTGATATTCATAAATCTGCTTTTGCTTTGATACCTGCTGCAGAAGTTTTCTCTGGGGGGGTGGTGTGGAGGCTCCCATACCTGCCACACACCAGGCCAGGATATGCTGCAGACAGCTGATTCTCATCACTCCTCTTTTGGGACTCAGGTTCAGAAGTCTGCTCTGAAAAGCAGTTTTTATTCTGTTTTTATTCTTTATTCTGTTTTTGCAATGCATTTTCTTCCAGTTATTGTTTGCCCAGCTGTTTTGGGCAAACTCTTATTTGTTGCATATCACCAATTTGAGAGTCCTGGCTGTGTATATATCTGCAGAAATTTTAGCTTTTGTATATTAAAAACAGTGCAAGGACACATTATCTAATATAATTGTGAGGCTGACCGAATTAGTGCACGTTAAATTGAATATTGCTGGTACATAATAGACTTGAATGATACGATTTTTTTTTCTTCTTTTTGGTGTCATTTTCTTTCAATTTCAGTACAAGTTACAAGAAACAAAGAATGATTTCTAAAAATTTTTTCCACCATAGTCGGTTTTTGGTCAGTCAGGTTGTCTTTTTGTGTTTTGTTTTGTTTTTACGGCTTTATTGTTTGTGAATCTGTTGTCTTAACCATTGCTGGGAAAGAAAATACTAGTTCTAGACATTTGCTGGGAGAGAAGATTTCTAGTTCTGCGGTTGGCCTCAGACTCTTCAGCAAAAAAGTGATTGTGTTTTTTCAGGGGTGGGGGATTTATGAAGAACTGTGAGGATAATTACATAGTGTAGCTTAAAAAATATTTGTCATTTAAATGAGAATGTATAGATCTGAGCATAAATTGATGAAATTTGACTGTCAAATTTGAGCATGAATTGATGAATGTGGGATTTGTGTTGCATGTTACATGGAAAAGCTGCAAGGGCAGACATACCATTGACATCAGACAAGTTGGGCAAACATTAAGAAAAAGCCTAAAACCCCAAATACTAATACTTTCCCACTGCTGCAGTATACAGATTCACTAGTGTCAATGAATATTGTTCTGCTAGTATATTTCTTATTTCATGCTTCATTTTCTCTTCTCCCAGAGCTGGAAGTGTCATAAAGTGTTTTGCATTCTAAGTACTAGGGATATAGTGTAGAGACAGTATTTGCCATGTTCTAGAAAACAGTAGGCACACAGTGAAATTAAAAATTGAATAGGACAGTTACACCTCTACTATTTTACAAAAGAGATTGCCAAAAAAAGTAAACATGTGGGCATGGGTAAGAAACTGTGTCTGTACGAGAATGACTTCTTTTTTTTCCCCCTGTGCATCAGCATTGAGGGAGGCACTCACCATAGTCAGGTCTGTATTTAGGCTTTGCATATTAGCCTTCACAGCAGTTAATGATATTTAGGTTCAGCCTAGCTATCAAGAAGCAGGGAAAAGAGAAAATGCAATAAAGAAGTGGCTCAGCTTCTCTCAAATGGGCTTTAATTGAGCTTTTTGTGATGAAAAGCTAATGCTATCTGTTTCCTAGAGATGACTAATTCTGTGTTCCAGTTGTTAACTGAAGAGATAGGAGTGTAGTTAGAGACAGCTTGTACCAAAATATGGTAGCAGTCATTTGGTTGTTGACTAAAGGTTTTAAATATATTAAGTTATGCTGGAGGGGGAGAAAGAAAAAACTATCTATTTTTGTTACAGGTTGTACACTTAGCTATAACAAATAGGAACACTATGGCTGGTGCTAGACAAATATTTTTAACATGGCTGTTTCCTGCCCTAGTTCTTAGAACAGGAAGTAAACATCTGTATCAGAGAGGATTTGCTATTACCACTGATAATTGCAATGATTCTCTTCTATGAAAGCTACTTAACTCCAACAGCATATTTAACTACGTATTTTAACATATTTGTATGGCATGCATACAAATAAGGTCTATTTTCAGTAGTATTCTATACCTCATTTCTGCATTTATCAGCTGTAATGCATTCCAAGTACTTCTGTATATCATTGAAATGAAAGATTTTACTGCAGCTTAAGAATGAACATTTATGCTTCTAGCTTCCTCTGTTTTTTTGCCAAGGTTTCTCCGATCTAAATACATTGAGGTGCAGAAAAAGGATAGTCTTAGAGACTAGTGGTGTTCAAAATACCAGTGTGTGAAAGTGTTGCCTTGGGTTGGTGAGCTTATTGAGGCAGAACAAATGAAAACCAAAAATGCAGATTCTGTCAGTAAATCTGCACTTCATCTCTTGCTGAAGCAGGGAACATTACTAGATCTCATCTTGCTCTGCTTGATTAGTTCTTTCTGGAAAAAGTGAGACTTTCCTGCTGTTAAGTTAGAGATATCTGCTTTAACAGTCACAAAGGAAATGTGAAGAAGTCGGACACTTAAAACGGGTCATAATGTTTATTTGTGAATACCTTGTGCTTAGACCTGAGGAATTTCTTTTCTCATAAGAGTTTCAGTCTAGGAGATGCCATATTGGCAGTAGTGTTAATATTCTTCTTATACTACAAGCTGGAAGATATTTAGTTCCCAGAACACTACTTAAGTTTTAACTGTGGGATTTTTTTTTTATCCCCCCCATTTTACAGCCTTGAAAACTCTGGCACATTATAGGCTCAAAAAGTTACCCAATAGTGAATCTCTCTCAGTGTGGTGTGAATGGAAGGGGCTCTGTTCCTGAAAAAGGAAAACACAGGAAAATCTTTGTACCAGTTTGTGCGTGGCTGAGTCTGCAGTGAGCTTCAAAGGTCTTGCATCTGAGGAAAGTGATGACATGAAGAAAGTGTTCTGTGGGGAAGATCATGTAGAGATCAAGAGAATTGGAAATGGAAGTCAGCAAAGTAATATTTCTAAAGAAAGACTTGTGTAAGAGAGAAAATAGATAACTTGGAAACTATGTCTAATATGAAAGGTTTTAGGAACAGAAGGCATGAAGGTGAGAGCTGAAGGAGGAACCAAAAGGAACAGTTATGGCCATAAATATGTCATGATGACTGTAGCAGGACGTGAAGTGAAAGAGATGCTGGGTTTTGTAGGACTGAGTGAGGAGTGGATCATGAATTCCTGTGTAAGGTATTGGGCAGAGTACCTCACTGCTGAGGTAAGGCTGCACCTAGCAGCTGTGAAATTTGAGGGCAGTGCTTGTACTGGGGACAGTTCTGCTATTCCATATAACATTTCCCTTGGTGGGTACGTCCACAGCCCTTCTGATTTGACTGTGATGGCAGCAGAGGCTGCGTATCTAAGTGAAACTCAGCACCAGGCCTGCTGTAAGCATCAAACCTCCCTGATAGGATTATTTCTAGCTCTTCTAGTTGTGAGGAAGGTGGCTCTTACTCTCCCAATCAGTATGCTGCTGAGTTGCATGGCCTATGGCTATGTGGACTGAAAAAAATACTGAAGAAGTCCAAACTTCAGCATTCATCTTTGAGAGGTGACTAAACCTCTTTGTCCCTGTCCATCCATTTCAACACCAGAACTTTCACTGAAAATAAAAATTGGTGTTAGACATAATTCAGAGCCTTATAATAAAACTTGTCACATGGTTAACCTTTAATACAATGTAGCATTTAAAGAATACTTTGCATCTTTTGCTGGTAAATTACTACATAAATATTTAGATTAGGTGTGAATAGGAATGTGGCATTATTTATGGATCTATATTTCTCTGGCATTTCAGATGCATGGTTGTTTTGCTCCTTAATAAATGCAGACATTAAAAGAACAAGCATACACAAAGTGCTAATTTTAAAGCTTTGCAGCTCAGGGGAGAAAAATCTCCCCATGTTTTGTTAGAACTGCTTGTTGTCTCCTTTTGCACAATAGGGAGAAATCTTATAAAACACTAGAAGTTGCATGAAGCTCCTTTATTTCTGATACTTGTCATGGAGTGACATGTCTCACCTGCTAGTGCAGGTTGGTAGCAGAGCAACCTGTCAGATCTGAAGATGTCTTGGTGCTGTCTGTTCCTTCCTGCTTCAGAGGCAGATGTGTTATGGTACAGTTACCGCTTTAATTTTTGTCCCTATTTTGATTCAGTTCTTACCTTAATCCTTGGAAGGGGAAGGCAAGAATATATGAAATGTCTTACTCATGAAAACTTGAAAAAAAAGAGGAAAGTGCACATCCCTTTTTTCCTGGTTTAACTAGGGATTGGACTGTTAGGGAGGCTGCCCAGAAAGCTGCATCAGCAGCATGGAGTGCAGCATTTCAGAGAATGATGCTGGCAGAATGGCACTGCAGGCTCTGGTGCAGGCACTCTCAGGTCTGATGCACGTGGGTTTTCTTACTTCTGTGAAGTCTTGTAAATCACATACCTTGTCTGTATCTCAGCTTCCCCCATATCAAATGTGACCTTCCCTGCAGAGTGAACATACAGGGATGATGACAGTAAGTCTGTTGATACTCATAAGCTGTTGAGATACTGCAATGATGAAGGTTAATACAGGAGTAAGTTTCAATTTGAGATGGAAAAGGTATGGGTGTTTCCTTGATTGTTGAAGTTAAGGAGAGGTACAGAGCAGCTCTTCTACAGTTTTGGCTTCTAAATTAATTCTGCACTAAAGAAGTTAAATCTTTGGAGGCTATTACTCCTCCATAGTCTCCATGATGTCTGTCAATGAGAAAATCTAACTAAATGTTTAATGTTTTTGTGCCCTTTATTTGTCTTCTGTTTTGAACTTCTGGGAGGAGGGCAGCTGTCTGTATTTCTTCCTTTCTTTCTTTTTTTGATTTTATTGCAGTCTTTTTCCTTAAAGCCAGTCACTTGTAGTCCAGGATCCTTGCAAGGTATTAACATACAGTAATTTTCCATTCCTTTTTGTTTGCAGGAAGTAGGCATTCCCATATAATAGCTTGATGTGCAGGTTACCTTGATCACCTGTTGGTCTGGAAAATACCCCTAATTTCTCTGAGTTTTCTAGATTCCTGTTACTATAAAACCTTTTAGTGTTCGATATTTTTTTCCTTTTGTTGTATGTGGTTGGATGGGTCAGAAATAACCACAGGAATGTATTTGACAGGACGCCTTTTCCATTCCTGAGTTGCCTAAGCTGTTCTAAGCATCCATGCTGTTCTGTGCATTATCAGCAGTTGCTGTATGCATGGAGTCATCTCACTGTGATTCTGACTGCATTGCAATAAGTCAAGAATTTGCCAAAGAACTATTTGCTTACTCAAATATTAATCCTGTGAGAGGAGTATATCTGAAAGTATCATTTTCTTGCTGCCAGTAACTGTCTTTATGCAAACTCTTTTCAGCTATTTTTTCTTCTGATGAGCGCTTTTGAGTTTATATTCAGGAATTCCTGTCTTCAGGAGTAACAGCCCTCCAGCAGTGATACCCTTGAGGCTAACACATAGCAATGTTTCTCTAAGATAAATGGAGAACTATAGTGGGAGGCAGAAAAGTCATAGCTGTGAGGAAGAGGTTTTCTCTCTCTCTTCCACCAGTACCTTGGATTTCCATAGTCCATACACATCGGGTAACTGTGTAGCTTGGTATGCTCCTTGTAAGAAGCCAAGAAGACCTCCAGGATGTCAGCTGTTCTTTAGTGGTGATAAATGTAAGGATTTAGGGATGAGTGTTTTTGCTTGCAGGAGATAGCAGCTTCCAAAACCTCATGACTACCACCTGAAAGCATGGAGACTTCCAAAAAGCTGAAGTTCAGTGTGAATGGGTCAGTCTGGCCTGTCCCAGCAAATTGTATTTTCTGATATAAAATGAATCAGCAATAGTAAACATCTATAGCTCCAAGAACACTAGAAAAAATCCCAGGAGCTGTACATTTGGCCTATGGAAGTTAAGTCTTTGCTATCAGTACTTCTCAGGAGAATTGTTCCGGGTCATTCATTTTCTTTCTCTTCAATAAGTATTAACCATTTGATTTGAAAACCTTTTTGTTACCGTAGGTTGGCTTCAGAAAGTAAGATGTAAGGGAAAGGGAATTTTGTAAACATGCTTTTTAACAATGTACAAGGGGTAGCAGTTCTCAGATGGCTGGAGAAGAAGTATCTTCACTATTATTAGAATATTTCAGTATGTTTAACTTACTAATTGTAGTACAATGAGAACATAAAACATCTGTACTGTATTAAAGTCCAGTTTTAGAATACTGTCAGTGGCCACAAGCATGTAGCAAAGTATAAGGGCAGAATAATACTTGCTCCCCAAAGTCTCACAATGTCCAGAAACGTGTAAATAAAACCTGCAGTTAGAATGTTTCTCTGTTTGGTAACACTGGATGGTGGTGGTGATGTTGTTTCTAGGAATCTGTTTAGGTGAGTCCCCATAAGCATTTGCAGCCTTGTGTGGAGAGCAGTTCCATAGCTCAGGGGAACTCAGAAGGCCTTGTAGACACTTGGATCTCCTCAGTTGCTGTACCAAGTGGGTTTTCTCTGTCTTTCCATGCTTGCAAGTTCATAATAGTTGGTGCAAGAACAGGGGCCAACCTGCAGCCTTTGGTCTCCTTTTTGGGGAACATAAAAGTGGATATTTTTGTCTCCTCTCCATATAATTTTAAGGTGCAGTGTTCTGGCCTGCCCTGGTGTGTCTGTGGACACAAAGTAATGTAGTCTGTGAAAGTGTACTGTTCTTACCTTACAGCTTCCTTTTCTTCTCTGGTTATCCAGATCTGAAGACTTCTAAAATGTCTCTTAATTTGAGGAGTTGTGGGTCACTTTACCTACTTCAACATGTCAAATTGCCAGGAGGAAAGAATAAGATAGATTCATTAGGTTGAGAAAGCAGAAGTTTCTTGTCTTAAAATATTTGAATGGTCTGGGTGTGAGGGAACCAAAATCAAGAAATGAAATCCAGAGTGTTGGCAAAACAAATGATATTTACTTTAAATAAATCTCCCAGTTTTAGATTGCCCTGTTTACCTGCCCATGTCTCTAATTTTGAGTTGTGAGGCTTATTTTTGAGTGCTGTTATTGCAAAAAGAGCCCATCACCAAGGAAGAGCAGCAGAACATCCTGTTTCAGGCAATAATATTTGATTCCTGAGTGCTGTAAATGATGTAGAAATGTGCATGTATTAATGAGGGGTATAATAGGTTTGAGTGAAAGTGGGAGATAAGATGTGTTAATCTTGTATATTAAATAGTCCTACAACAATGAAGCTTATAATGAGGCTGTTATTAAATCTTTCCTTCACTGGCCTCAGTTCAGTGAAACCAGTGCTTCTGAGTTTGGCATGTTTAGAGCCAGATTACACAAGAAAGAACGAACTTTCTGACATCTTTGTCATTTTGAAGTCCTTACCACATTAGAGATGCATACAGCACATTGTGGAAAAGATCTTTCCAGCACTCCATTATGTAATATTTTCCCTTTCTTCGATTTGAGGCCTCGCTTCATATTAGTGCAGTGGTATTGAGTCTATTTTGACCTCAGCTGTATCTTAGGAAAAGGACCATTGCGTTTCTCTCGTCTGCATTATGCAAACAGATTGTGTTTTAACAAGATTAGAAAGACTGTCAAAATAGCAATAGTTTTAAAGGAAAAAAATAATCTGGAATGATCTGTGATTTTTACATTTGGTGCTCTTCTAGCTTTAGAGCTGAAGACAGTTCCATAAGAACGATAAGATTCCTTAGTTCACTGGTATTTATTTTTTTTCTATTTTTATCCAGCAACATTTACAGATTTTCATCTTGCCTCTTGCAGCATTTGCCAATAGTCAGATTAAAATCTTTATGCTGCTGTCTGATTATGTTCTAGTTTAAAAAGGAAAGTAGAAAGTTTAAATACCCAAGCCTGATGCTTGGGTGGCAGAGTGGCAACCACATTAGGAACCAGCAGACAGAAACCTTTCCTGGCATCCAGGTTTCCTTTCCAGTAAGGACCCAAATGAGGACTTTCTTGTTCTGAAGGTGGTGGGAGCTGGGCTGAAGGAGACACTGGTTTTCTTCATCTGCATTATTCCTGTTTAAAGGTAGGGAAAAGTTCAGAGAGAGACATCAAATATATAAAATTAAGAGCAATCATTGATTGTTTCCTGCAAAGGAGCAACAAGAGACACCATTGTATATTCTCAAGTGATCCCCATTCTGATAGTAACCAAGACCAAACCAAACTGTATTTGTGTAGTTATATAAAATGAGTTGATGTTTTCTGATCTTATATTCTCATTCCCTGCAAAGCAGACACCTTCTGATTTACTGTGCATGTTCTTTAATTGAGATGGAGGTGCTGTAGCTCTGCTCTCAGTAAGTTCAGCTTTTACATTCCATTTCTCTTTTGCCTCTTCATCCCCTTTTCTCCATGCTTCTGACTCTGAACTGACATTTATCCTGTTAAGTAACTCCTCTTACTGTGTCTAAACATAAGAGGCTGAGAATCCTTTCTCAGATGCCTCAGTTCCCACTTATCCTTCCTCGGACTTCTGCCAGGAGCTCCATTGTCCAGTTGGAGTAAGGAACAGGTCTGTTTTAATATCGAGTAGTACTTAGATGACAAATGGCTTTGTGTAAACGGTAATGGTGGCTACTGTGAAGATTTTTTTTAATTCTCACAAAGGCCTGCAACTAAAACAGCAAACGTTCCCAGCGATGGGTGTTTCACGTAAAGCTGTGACTGCCTCTGCGGGTGGGAGGAAGAAGGATAGCAGGAAGATTGCACAGCGGATTGTCTCGTTTCAAAGCTTTTCGGGGAGAAAATGAACCCCGAGCGTTTGCCTGGGTGCACCGCGCGGGCCGGGTAGCGGCAATACCCGGAGCGGGCACACGGTGGCGCCGCAGCCCCACTTTTGGCGCGGCCGGGGCCGGTCAGCGCCGCTGCCGGCGCTGCAGATGCACATATGGTACAATATTATCATTTTATGGTTACAATTATGAGCAATTTGATACAAAATGAAAGCTAAATTATGCAGTGTTCCTTTTATTTGTTTAATTTTGCGCTCTAAATATGTAGAAGGAAAAATAGTGCTGGTTTTGTGTGGATGGTGATAGGTATAATGCCTCCTTTTGGCTTCGTGTTCTCACACAGCGCAGGTTGTGATTATTTTCTCTCGTACATGATGAAATGTGTGGAGTAGTTCTCAGGTGCTGGGACTGTTTTGCACAGAAATAGTGTATGTCTGAATCTCCAGGCTCCTTTCTTCCATAAAAAATGCATGGTACATTTACTGGCGGGTAGACAATATATAAGTAACAAGTTCCTTCACAGTTTCCAGTGGAAGAGGCTGGGTAGCTGTGCCGTTTAAGCAAATGCCAAAGGAAGTCTTTAAATTCTGAAAGTCACTATAGTTGTTGGCAGAGCTCCCCTGAAAGGAGCAAGTATGTTCTGAACAAATTCCTTCTTGCCAGCGAGGAAAATCTCCTACCACTGCAGTTCTTAAGCTAAAAGTAAAAATTTTCATGGCCCATGCCAGGGCCAGTATCTTGTTCCAATGATCTGTGGGGTCTGTATTTTGTGCATTCAGGTTCTTAGTTTTTGTCTCATCAGGTCCCCTATGTTCGTTATTATGAAAATGCTTATTTTTTGCCAATATGTGTAGTGGCATAATTTGTCTTTTGTGTGTTATGTTTTTCCTTCTTTTTCAGTAAAAGAAAGTTGTTAGCAGAGCCAGGCTGTAAAATAAATTTTTGTGGTTTTTTTTTCTTTGCTTGTAAGTATTCTTTTGTTTGTATTAATGAAGATAAGTCTGGAGATGTGCTTCCCACTTGGAATAGAAAATGCGAGCTCTGAAATGGTATTTGCATTTATCGATCCAGGCACATCTGCTGGCATATGATGTTGTGTGATATTTTTGTCCTTACCCACCTTTGAACGAGAGAACATGGCAGATAAGCTGTCCAGTTTGATTGGCATATCTTGTGGAAAGGATTTTCAGTATGTAGGATCAAATCCTGTACCCTAAACTGCTTTTGCATTTTGAAAGTGTATTAGAGATTTCTCTGAGTTCATCTGCTATATTGGGAATTAGTTTTAGGTTTAAATGCTTTCCTTGCTCTCATCAAATCATATGGGCTATCTTCTTCTTTGGCCAATTTTAGATGCACTATATTTGCATTGTGCATCTCAATATTTTTCCAGAGTGTTAAAGCGAGCTTGGGAATTTCATCATCTGTGTGGAACAGAGCATCTTGGTAGATGGTATAAAACTTAGCCTGTCTATAAAAGAAATTACAAAATTAGAAATACTGGGATAAATCATACCAATGACTTTAGCCAGGATAGAAAGTCTCGTATCTCTTATTGCTTTTTCTTTGGGATCAGTTTTAGTGGCTCTACAGGTGCTATAGGTGGAAATGGAAAGATTATTTTTTGAAAACAACTGTTCAGCTGTTTAGGAAACTGTGTTTTTTATTTCTGTTCACACCTGACATCTCTGAGTCCAGAACTAGAAAGTTTGTCTTGTGCTTCCTGAAAGCACCAAAGGACTGCCCCGGCTTTGTCCCTAACTTTCTTAACTCAGTAGCTTTTCTGTAGGCAGGTAACCATAACTTAACTAATTTGTATGCACCATATGCAGTCTCAGCTCACTTCAAAGTGTAATCAAGTCATGAACTAATTACAATACCATATTCCCAAAGAATGTAAATTTAATTTCCCTTCAAACAGAATGGGAATGTATTAAGCAATTCCTTTATATGAGAGCTGTGGCATTCAAAGACATAATGCTGATGCTTCAAACAGAAGTGAAGTTCTTAACTTTTGTGGACCTTGTGACCTTTTTCCCCTATGTGTCTTCCCTTTTTATTGTTGTGTCTTCAGTTAATTTACTGACTGGATAACAACATTAAAATATTCAGGTGTAAATTAAAATGTAACTGTTGGGCTTCAGATTGGAGATCACTCTGTCTTATTGTATGTGACTTGCTTCTTTATAGTGTTTTCAGAATTGTGCTTCCTAAGGCATTTGGATCAGAAGGAAATTGTGTTTTGAATTGAAGGCTCATAAGGTTCAGACTCTCACCAGATGATTTCTTTAATACATTGAAAAGTGGATGTGCAGAAAGTTCCCTACAGGTTCTTAGCATCACTGTGCCAGGGAGTCCACATAAACTCAGTTATATAAGAACGAGCAAAGTGAAGTTGTTCATAAAACATTTTATTACCTTCAGTCTTTGCAGCAACTTCAGAGTTTAGATAATAAACCTTCATAGAAGTTACTAGTCTCTCCTTTCTCAGAACAAAGATTCACATAGAGTCAAACTACTTCTTTCTCTTAATTTTAAAGGCAGAAGAAACATGTTTGGGTTGACTTTGATCTAATCCTGGATAGTCTGATTTCTAAAATGCAGTCCTGTTGCTCTTCTGAGATGAGTTTGTCAAAGCATAGGACTGTATGTATTAAACACAAGTAATATTTTAAAATTAAATGTGGGTCAGCTTCCAATGAAGTATGTAATTGTTAAATGCTAAAGGAAAGAGCTTAGAATATCTTAGTTTATATTTTAAAGTGTTCCTTTTAGATGTTAATTCATTAATACCAGCAGTTTATTTTTATTCATATGACTTTTCATATGTAAGTAGTTGAAGCTGCATTATTTTAATCCTTTCTTTGGTTAGGAAGAAAAAAGCCTGCAGGTGGAATTCAGAATGACATACATATTGCTTCTTTCCCAAAAGGCACCGTATCTCTCTCCTATTGATATGCAAAATATTAAGGCAGAAAATAAAACCCATACTCTATGTGTCAAAATACTGTAAAAAATATATGCTTGGGTGATGCATGAAAAAAGTGTGGGTCCACTTCAAACTGAACACACTTGTAGTGGAATTTGCCATCAGTCTGTTGTGGGTCTTTGGGGCTCTGCAGACTCTCTGAGTGAGTGCTCAGATGTAGCTTGATCCTTAGTTGTACCTTTAGGGTTGTAGCCGTAGCTGTGCCTGAGCTGTGCTAGTTTACCCTCCAGCTGCCAGACACTATCTGGAGACCCAGCTGAATGGGTCTTAACCCTTGCCTGAGTTTGGTGAAATGTTTTCTTACTCGTGCAGCATTCTTTAAAGTAATTTATGGGCTACTAACTGTACAGTGAATTGTTGTGGTAGTACATGGTGCCAAAGTTATGGGTGCAGTGGTGTGTCTGTTAAACAGCTGTGAGCTTGCTGTGACATTCTTCAAGTGCCAGGCACAGGCCAGCGGCATTTTGGAAGTGGTGTAGTGTTGCTGTTGCTGCCAGAAAAATCTCAACCCCCCAAACGACCCCCACAGAAGCATCAAAGCAAAGTGAGTTAGATCAGGCATGTGGAGCTTGATGTGCTGCTGGGACAGTGCATGGCTCCTTGCATGGGTCTGGCGCACACACCTGCTTCTGGAGAGCGTGCAGTCGAGCTCAGTCTGCCTGCAGTTTATCTGAGCAGATTTCTATTGGGTGACCAAAGACCTCTCAGAGCTTAGTGTAGCTTCATCCACCATCAATGGCACTTCCTCAGCATATCCTTCCTTGTCTAGTTTTTCTCATTTGTCTTTAGGGACCACCTGAGGTAGTGAAAATATTTGAGTCTGCTGAAACTGCCAACATGATAATAACTAGTTAGGTTTCTAGATGCATGTCCTTAAGCAGGTATTTGAAAAGACCAGTGCTTTGTGGCTACTGGGTCATGATTGCACATGTTAAAAAACTTGATCACATCACAGGAAGTTTCTTGTATCTCTACCATGGAATTCAAGTTAATGCTGTCTGATTTAAATTCCAATCCAATTTGTGTGTGTTTGACTTTTTCTTTCCTTTGATTGCTTTATTCATCTTTGCATATCTCTGTAATAGCTCTGAATCTCTAGAGAGTCTTCCATTGGATATGTGGGCTGATGGGATTGCAGCATCTAGTGACTGAAGATGGAGATTCAGCTCCTGTGTTCTATTCTGGCTGTGGGTCAGAGAATGCAGCCCCGAGTGAAAGGACAGTCCAAGCTGAAGCTACAGTCAGGGACTACAGGAATGAGTCACCACTGGGCATCTTGTTTGATGTTTGGGAGGTTTGTTAGGGCTTTTCTACATGGGTAAATACAGGCAAACTCAGACTTGGAGCTAACCAGTTGCAAGATGAATCTGGAGTGTTAGTGCTGTGCCTGAGCTGTGCTAATTTACCCTGCAGCTGCAAGACACGTGTCCTGGAGCTGGCTTGAGGATTATGGGGCTGCTGGGCTGCACCTGTGTGCTCAGACATGCCCAAAGACTCCCCCTGACACAGTTTTCCCTTGTGCAAAAAGGGAACAATAGAGCTGCTGCCTGTCCCAAAAATGCTCTTGGCAAATCAGTGAGGAAAGTGTCACTAGGTGGTGAGTTCTCACACTTTGAAAATACAGAAGGACCTTTGTTACTAGATAGGTTGCAAAGAATCTTCTTAGTTGTGTTCTCTTCCCTTGCTAGAAGCTTCTAGAAAAGTTTTTTCCAGCCTCAGTGTGCTGTGGTTGGAAGCTGCTTTAAATTGTTTTTCTTTTAATAAACTGAGGTAAAACGAAACTTTTGTTCTGAAATGATAAAGGCCTCCAAAGTTGTCTTCTTTCTAAGGAGAAGATTCTCTGTCTTCTGGTTTGGCTGTCTTTTTCCCTCTTATAAAAAGTGATATAAGAAAAGCAGAATTTTGGTAAATAGTCCTCATGGAGCAACCTGATGTTGGCTTCATTTGGACACCTGGACCTGAACAGATCAGCAGTTGTTTGAATTGCTGCAGCATGAACATTGCTTGCACAAGCGTGTGAAGGCTGATGTGTGGAATTGTAGAGCTTCTTAGGTAGAAGCTGGATACTCTGAACTAAAGCATTTCAGATTTTAAGCTGGGCTTCACTTTTATTTAGAGTTGCAGTGGAAACAGTGGTCTGGGAACAGTGAAGGAAGTCAATGGATGTGGTAGAGACAGGCCCTTCTCCTCCCAGTTTCTGGGGAAACAGAAGTTGTAGGTTTTTTTTCTACTTCAGCCTGTGAGAGGCTGACAGTATTTCAGCAAGGAATAAGCTGTGAGTAGTTGAGGTAGCCATGGAGCAGTCTTAAAATAAATCTGAGGATTAAGAGTGGAACTGAAGGAAGGTATTGAGAGTGGAACTGGCGGAAAGGGTTTGCAAAGTGGATAAATACTCCCAGACAGGTGACTGTTGCTGGAAGAGGAGTGTCCTCTGCTCCCAGCTCCATTCCCTCTGCTTGCCTCATGCCAGATCTCATGCCTGTCTGTCCTTTTGCCTTGCTAGGAGAGTTTGCTCAGGGCCAGAGTGAGGGATCTGAGGGGCAGCAGAGCTGGTGTGGATGGAAGGAGTGAGTGGGAGAGTATCTTGGGAAGCAGTTGAACATTAGGTTGGATGTGCTGTCTTGTGCAGCTTCACCCAAAGAAAAAGCTCTTTGTTCCCTGCCTGGCTTCCTGGACATCCATTCCTGGCTTCTGTAAGCATGTCACTGCTGTATGCTGGCAGCCCTTCCTCTCAAAGCCAACTATCTCCACTGAGGTTATCATCTCTTAGGAGCCATAAATGATCTCTTAATTCTTTGACTTGCATTCAGTAAAAAATTAACTAATTTATTCTATAACGTGTGTAGTACTTGCAGTATGACACATAAATGTGGCTGTTGAAATCATAACCTTTGCATTTCTAATTTTATTTTTTTGTTTCCCCCCCTCCACAAACAACCTTGACACTTTACTAATAAAATGCATTAAAAGTATCACTCTAATACATTCAAATGCATGTTTCTTGGACATTAAACTACAGTTCAGTGAAATGCCAAGTACCACTTCTCTGAGGTAACTAACATCTTACAAATCCAATATTTGTGCTCCTGAACACATGAAGAATTACAAATGTGTCCATTTAGGTATATTGCTTTTTTTGGAATGCAAATCTGTAGGACTTCTCCTATACTGTTTTTTCAACCTTAAAATGTTTGTTTTTTTAAAGGAGATTATGGAAATATTTACAACGTGCATGTCTGTCCAAAGACTGTATTGCCTTAATGGATGCATGATTTTGTTCTATATGAATGACTTAAATATTTTTGTGGCAGTGTTGTGTATTGCCTGGCTAATTTGTTGGGGAAAAAAGGAAATCATATTGCTGCTTTTAGCAAAAAATTCAGCAGAATGAGAGACTAAGATCTAGTATTAAGGCTTTTTTTTTTCTTAAGAAGATATTCTACAGTAAATGTACTAGCACATTTTTGAGAGTTGCCATACTTTCAGCTATTCTGCGTGTGTCTTAAATGAACTCTTTTTTCATATTTGAAGCTTCATGTTTACTTAGTAAGCAAAACAGGGCTTTAAACTCTTAGATTGTGGTGGCTGTAACAATACTTTGCTTAATGTAGAGTGATTGTGTGAATGAACAAGGTTTTAATCTTCTAATACAGTGAGTTTTACTGTGGCTGACCAAGCCTCACAAGAATTTCAGGGACATCTCAGCCACCATTCAGGCTCATGTGAGCTATTGCCCTTCCCACTCATGAACACATAACTGGCCTTTGGACAATCAGGATTTGCTTGCATACTTTGCTAATGTTAATTTTGCTTGTCCTGTTTTAAATAAATATGTATTTTAAATAAATATGGCAGCGACGTGCAGGAGGTGGTGGCGTCATGTGTACTGCGAGGGCTCTGCAGTCTGTCAAACAAAAATGGGGCATTTTTTAATGGTGCCTTGGAGTGCAGGCAGTCTTGCTTGGCTTTCCAGTAGGACTGATACTGACACTGTGGCAAGAGTGAGGATGGCTGCCTGGCCATCACTTGTGTGCCCCAGGGCTGTTTAGGGTGCTTGTTTCTGGTTCCAGCAATGTGCTTGCTGGAGGGAGGAGAGGACAAATGTGGGGAAGGGGTTGCTGGAAGCAAAGTGAATTAAGAGGACTGTAAAAAATTGATAAAGATAGATAGGACTGTCCGTTTTTATATTCTGCCACATAACATGGGTTTAAATGAATTTCCCTATAATTTGTCTTCAAATACCGACATTTAACTCTTAGGCTGTATAAATGAACTGGCTTTTGCTAGAGTAAAATTCATGCCCTGCGTCCAGGCTAATATGTTCACCTACTATAAACATTACTGCCTATGGTTACAACTGGAATAAAAAATTCCTTTTATATACATCATAGCTGGCAGAGACTCCTGAGACCACCACAAATCACTTCAGCCTTTTGGTGCTCTCTGACGAAATGAACTGAAATGTAAAACAGCTCTGGCTTCAGGCAGGCTGGCTCTGGAAAGCAATTAGCTTGTTAAGACCATTGTTTGTACCCTCCCATATTTCCAGGTGCTGAGCAAAGGTGTTATGAGAGCTCTCCTGATTGATTTCAGCATTGGGGTTTATTAACCTTCCATTCCTTCCTAAAATGTTTTTCTTATTCTCTTGATAGCTTTTTATTTAAAGGAAAGAAAACCAACCAAACAACAACAAAAATGAGGCTCTGGCAAGGCCACCCCTCCTCCTGCAAAAGAATAAGAAGAAAGGTGGGAGGGGGGATGGGAAAGCAACAAAACCGAACCAGGAAAAAAAAACCCTTAGGGTCATAACAGGGAATAACAAAGCAGTGAGTTATTTATGCAGCCATGATTGGCAAAAGTGATTGCAACATGAATTTGCCCAGAAGCAATGATTAGATCATAAAAATGTTAAGGAAATCTGTAACTCAACACCGTTTTAAAGATTGAAGAAGTTTTTGTTCCCTACCTTAATTGCAGTGACTTGTTATTAAAGTATTTATTCAGAGTAATCTCTTTGGACAGCGAGCCCTTATCCCATCTGCATGCATAATTAAAAGTGAGGGGAGAGAGAGGGGAGCATAAATGGTTTACCATGCTACATGAGCAAGGGAGGGAATTACACAATGACAGGTGAAGAGCAGATTTATCTCCTGTTGGAATTTCAATGCTGCAAGCAAGGCAGGACACTGTTGCTAATATACTTGCAAACACCACAGTTGCTTGCTCCTCCAGATTACTGTCCAAAAATTATTGCTGGTCTGTAAAAGGCCTGTAGCACTGCATCTGTGGCTGTGGGGTTTTGAGCCATTGGCACTTAAGCAAAGAGATTGGATTTGGGTATGTGGGCTTGTGAATCGATGTCTGTGCTTAAAAATGGACTATTTACTTACTTGGCTGGCTATTTATTTATTTATAAATAAACATTGGTAATGGCTGGCTTTGCTGAATACAAATAAGAGGTCTGTAGTTGTTCCAGCTGAAACAATGTCATCACCTGCCGCCTTCTGCTGTCCCTTTTCCGATGATAAAAGAATTTGGTGCAATTCTGTTTTTCCACTCTTGAGTAGGAAGAGGGTTGTGCTTGAACATTCATCTTTAGGCAGATTTATCATCATTAGATGCTGCTCAAACATGCGGTATCTGTTTTTAAATTGAACTGTTATGGATCTAAATCAGATTTACACAGAATAAGTTGGTATATATTTGGCTATAACTGTTTGCTTAAGAGTGTTTTTCCCTTAACTTCTGATGTCTCACCTCTGCAGCAGCAGTACAGAGAATGCCAAGAACTTTTGAGCCTTTATCAGAAATACCTGGCTGAGCAGCAAGAAAAACTATCACACTCCCTTTCTGAACTCAGTGCTGCCAAGGAAAAGGAGCAGAAGGTAAGCTCTCTTTTGCCATCTCCTTTTTTTTTTTAAATGGTGTACTCAAAACATCTTTTTGAGACTGTGAGTGTATTATCTTACATCATAAAGTGTCAAATACTATTTTGTGATTTATTTTCCAAGTCCTTGCCTTAGCGTGTGGATGGTAGGAACAAAGAGAAAAAATCCCCAACATGTTTTGGGTCAATGGAATGGGTGAGGTTGATTGACCATGTTGTAATGGAGTAGGAGTCATGGGAACCCACATCTTCGCCAAAGAAAAAGTTAAGATGCTGCTCTGCTTTCTGTTCTGTTATTTAAACGGAAATAATTGCAGTCACTGTAGATATAGCCTTTCACATTTTCACTGTGGCTTTTGATGATTGAAAAGGGCATTACAGATGATGTATTTGGTCAATAAGAGCTTTCTCAAGTCTGCAAAGCAGCTCATCTGATTTGAGCTATTTATAGAAGACCTGTAGATCCATATGCAGTTAAAACCAGAAAAAGTTGACTAGGGAAACGTGTTAAATTAAGTGGTAAAATGTTTCTCAGATATTGATGCCCAAAGCCTTGAGAATTTGGTTGCTTGAGATTTTCTTCTGGTAGCTAGGTGCTCAGTTTGCATCCCTGCTGATGGCAGATTATATCCTGGAAGAGAAGACTACCTATGCAAATGCTCTGTCCCATGTTCTTACTTGCTGTTCTCTGCAGCTTCTATCTGCCTAATCCATCCTACCCTAGACTGTGCCTTTTTGTAGAAGTTATGCCCTTGATCCCCTTTTCTGCTGGGACAGTCTTAAAGACTTATTTATAACAGGACTAGAAGTACAGTCATCAGCACAGAGTATCCAAAAGGAGGCCTGATTCTGGCATCTCAGTGGTTCCCTGCTGTGAGAATTATACAGGCAGATCCTGCATCTCAGGAGACTGGAGACTGTGCAGGAAGGAGTCCTTTCATTCTCTCAGAAAGCAGGAAGCAATACTCAGTGACTTCATTGGTATCAGGAATGTTTTGGTTTTTTTGTCCTGATGATGTGTTTTTTTAGCTTTTTTTTTTTGGTCCAGCATTGTTGGACATTGAGCTGTTAGTCAGGCTTTTAACTTTTTAATGAATATTTAATTTCCATTATTTTGTGTTTATATCTGCCATCCATTTTTGTGATGGCATTGAATTCAAAGCAAGAATATCCCTCCAGAATGGATGGTATCTGTGCTGCTGCTTGTATGGCATGCTGCTTGCTGGGGATCTTCATGGAAAATAGTCCAGAGGGGTCCATGTAGTCCAAAAGCACTGTGGTAGCTGTATTTTGGGTGATGGCAATCCTTCTTTCAGGTTTTGCCTCGAAGGTTTCATATCTGGCCTTTCAACTTCAGATACATTTAGCATATACTAAGTTAACCCTTTGTATTGAGGGATCCAGTGTCACCCCACCTACAAGGCAAAGGCATGGAAGCAATGATAGGAAACCTTCAGTCCACTGACTATCATATTTGTTCAACAATTCACATTCAACTCCTCTTGTCCTTCTGTCTTCCTAATCACTCTGTAAGTGTAGACACAGAGACTTCTTTAAAATTGTTTTCTGGTTTCATGTGCAAAATTTTATCAAGCTTGTCTTTGATTCCATTATTTCTTCTCTCTGTACTTACAGGTACTTTTGTCCCCAAATGCAAATTCAGATATTATACCGAGGTTTGCCTTGACATTTCATTTCTGGTTACATACTCTACAGCTCCAGCCTAGCAGGTCTGAAATTACTCTAGTCCTCTTGTTATGTGCAAAGCATTGTAGGCATAGATAAAAACCTGTCAAAACATGCTTCAACTGGTTTTTTATATAGCGTGCAAAGTGTTTCTGATGTTTCTAGCCTTCCTCTTCAATTTTCTTGTTCTTTGCATTTGGCTTTATAAATTGTTACTATTTTTCACCCAAACAAATGCTTTGTGCTGTGGTTCTCCTCACAGTTTAGAAACTGTGAAGAGATGAGCAGGACTTCTCCAACTCTCTTCTTTCCCTGAGGCACTCTGAGATAGCTTTGGAAACCCAAGAAGGGTCACTGGGCTGCTTCTTGATGGGACTTACCTGTAGTTTTCACACATCTTTTAGTACATGAACTGCAACCTCTTAGAGTCGTGATGGATCTCTCTTTGTTCTATTTGAATGTTGTCATAACACAGTATTTCAGACTGACATTGTTATGTCTGCCTGATGGGATCTGTGCAAGGGGAGCACAGCAGGGAGAGATTTTTGAGAGGGAAGAATTGGAAGAGGACAAACCCAGAACCCTTTTCTCTTGCTCCAAGTACTGCCCATGCCAGTTCCCTCTGCACCACTGAAGCTCTTGTGCTCTCCCTTTCTGTTTTAAGGTGGACTTTGACAAGAGCAATCTTGTCATTTAAATGTTAGGGTAATGAAAGTGTTTGTGAGTTTTGTTTGAATCCAGACCCATTTGAAATCTTTTTCTTTTTGCTTGATTTTTGTCTGGTTAAGGAAATCTTGCATTTATCCGGGTTTAAAGGAAGATAACTAACTTACTGCATGGTTTTCTCTTCTTACAACTGCCTAGCAGACATAAATAGCGTTTCCTATTTCAGAACACTGCTGATCTTACCGAGGTCTCTGGGTTTTGATACATGACATTCTGATTTTCCTGTCTCTTGTGGAAACATTGGGCTGCACAGCTATGCTCCATAATGAAGCACTTCTTTGTTCTGCCTATTTTGAGCAGTTCTTTCTTGTCATTTTCCCCAACTTTTTATTACTTGTTAGTTTGGAGCAATTTCTAGTGCTACACTTGTATCTTAATGCCTTCTGCTTCTACTTTTCTCCTGCCCGTCTCCCTCATTCTTACCTTACCATGATTGAGATCATGAGCTGTCACTTTCCCCTGGGTTTAGATAGGTATTTGGAATTATCTCTTTTCAGTGTTTAAATGCTGGGTTTTCAGTCAGAACAAGACAACTAACAGGTCAAGAGAACAGCAGCCTTACTAAACTACAGTGGCCTTGTAAAAATAGGAGTTCTATAAGATGTAGACGACTGCAGTAGCTGTGTGCATGTGGCTGAGATGCAACCCTGGTTTGTAGCTGTACTGAACTAATGCAGGTGCTTTGGTATTAACTTTTATTTTTGTCCTTTTTAGTATCACCTAACGATAGCAGTTACTCTGAAACCATGTTTTCCTCGTAGTTAATATTGCTTCTTTATAATGAAAATCGGCCCTCAGAATGTAAAGAAGCATCCTGGTAGTAGTGAAATAAAATTTCTGGGAAGATGGTGGTAAGATGATTTAAGTTAGAACTCTTGTGGAGTCAATAATCAGTAGCTGGAACATGGAACTTCCTTCTTTTGTGAGATAAAGTTAATTCCATTTGAAAAGATACTTAAGGTGACACGAATTGAATTATTCAAACTGGCCTTCTCAGCATTAACTCTAGGTTAATATCTCATGATGCCTCTGGTTTCATTATAGGAGTTTTAAGTACATAACTTTTTATAATAAATTCAATACCTAGAAGCTGAACTGAAATTGGTTTACCTTCTACCAACTCATAAAAAGAAGCATTAATTGTAAAGGGAATATTAAAGTGGTCACTAAAGTTGACTCAGATTCAGAGAGATAGTACTTTGGTAAAGGAAGAGCTCTACTGAAAAACAGGCTTCTGTCTTGCTGTTAATAGAAAATATCATTTATATTAAAATCTAGTTAAATTTTTCAGTCAAAAATGATTTTTGGATACACTCTCCAGCACCCGAATATTCAGTCTTTACCATTTTCAGAAGCTTTACACAGACATGTAAAGAAGGTTGCCCTTGTTCTAGATAATCATGTCTGACCTAGTTTATATACTTGCTGCTTTACTGCCATCTCAGACAGTGGCAAGAATCCGGTTCGATTTGGTACATTCTGGCTGATGAATCTGTATATGTTCTGCAGTGTAGGGTAGGACTTGAGTCACAAAAGTTGGACAGGCAGCTGAGTTTCTGCAGAACTGGGATTCTTGAGCTCTATCACCTTAAGGAAAGATAATACCTGTAGCCTTAGCACTGCTTATTAATGTTAATCTTTGAATTTACAAGTACAGCTGGCAGCATTTCTTTCTTATTTGTGGAAGATTACCAACACATCTGCTAATTCCCTTGATTCACAAAGATTCCTCTGTGTGTGTGTATAAGGCTTCAGTTCTTCCTTGTAAGAAGCATGGATATAGGGTGGGATTATTCATGGATAGGAATATAAAGAATTTATTTTCAATGGTGTATCATCTTCCTTCTCCCTCTGTGTTCTGATGTCTGCCACCTCTTTTCGGGTTAGCCAGTGGCCCTCATGAGGACTGAGGTGCTGTTCAATGCTAAGCCTCATGCAAGCATTCTGAAAGACATGGTCTGCTTTGGGCATATGGTAAAATCCTAACAAATTTGATTTTTGGGAAACCATTTTTTAACCTTTTTTTTTTATAATGTTGCTATTTCTCCTGAATCACTTCTTAAAAATTGTTGAATGCGCTTGTATCACTTCACAGTAAACTCCAAAAAAAGCTTTTATCTGCAAAAACTAGTAAGCCTTTCTTTCTTCTGATATTGGCAACTAAGACTCTTGTCCTTTTTTTTGGCTTAATAAGGATGATTACATACTAAAGCTTCAAACATTACTTATTTAATTTATTAATTTTTTTCCTTTGAAAAAGATATCAAAACAGGCCTTTTCTTTGTGATTGTCCCTAAACTTCCCTGGATCCATTTTTTTTTCAGCATAGGTCACCTTTAATCACATTCTTAGCTTGCTTAAAGAAAAAAAATCCCACATATGTGAATGGTTTTGAATGCTACAAGGTAAACCTTCATGATAGAATTGACTTCATCTGTTTACCCAGCTGTATGGGAACAATGGATGAGCCCATCTGAAAGATACTTGAAAACTGGTATAATAAATAAAGGACTAATTTGACTAGGGACTCAAGGGTATTGGAATAACTTTGCAAGGCTAGACAGAGATAGTTTTAGCATGAGTAACTGTCAGGAATAGCCTTGCTTTACCTGTGTTACTTTCTGCAAATCCTCTGATCTCTCTCTGTGCCTCTCTTATCTGTAAAAATAAGATAATGTTTTTATCCTCATTCTTTCTGTTTTGTTTTTTTTATTAATAAGAATGTCAGGTGTTGGGTGCTTTTTCATGGGTGTTCAAAATGATTAACAGTGATATTTCAAACCTAGGGTGGTCTGGAATGGACTACACTCTAACAGCATGAAGAAAAATAATCTTTTTTTCCTTTTACCTCTAAGATACTAGGTCATAGTTAATTTATCTGTCTTTTCTAAAAAATGTTAACACTAAACAGGAATGTGCATGGATATAAATATTTAAGCAAAAAGGAAATACCAGTATAGCAATACCTGTGCATTGCTAGCATTCACAACAGAATTCCACCCACACTCAATTCCCTGAAATGTGTGCCACAGTAGAACTGTTTAGCTTGCCCAGTCTGTTTTTTTGATGTGAGTGACACTGTATTCCTGGTGATAAGCACTTCAATCTCAGCTCACTTAATTCACCACTTAACTGAGATCTGTGCAAGTTCACCCTCTCCTAGATGGATAGTCTTTAATCAGCCTTGTCTATGGTATTTTATGAGATATTTTAATTTTCCTTTTGTTTTCTTCGAATATGTCTCTTTCAGTTTAATCTATTTAGCTTTAAAAACTCTCTCTCTTACGGAAATCTTTTCCTTGGGTGAACAGTCATCTCTGGTGTATATTTTTCTGTTGGGGGATAAATTTGGCAAGAAGGCAGTGTGTTCCTTTCCATTCTGTGAGATCAAAACATCCTCTTGCCTTTGTAGGCTTCTGATGATACTCTTACACTTGTGAAACGTCACCTCTGGATTTACATGAGAATTTAAATTTGCAGCTGAACTGCCTGTCCTTGAGAAGCACTTTGCAAACTCTTAGATCTGATATTGCAATTTCTCCAGTCTAATGCTGTAGTGGCTCTTGAGAGAGTGAATTGTGGCCATACTCACCAGCATCCTCACTTTGAAGTGGGAGTAAGGCTTTCTTCAGTGGATTCAAGGCTCCATATGAATGCACTTGCCGTCAAAGATTTTGTGTTATGCTACAGGCCTTGAGGAAGGAAACTTCTGTTCTATCCATCCCTTTGTGGAGTTAGCTGTTTACCTGACAGTCATTAGGAGTGTAAGCATACCAGCTGCCTAGCCATATGCCATCACTACTATTGTATAGTGCCTATGCTCTTGCCCTTTGATTCAGCAGTATTTGCCTTTTTCAAAACTTGAGACTCTTGAAAAGCAGTTTCTCATTTACTTACATCCTTGATTTCCCAGTTCCTAGACTTGTCTGATTCCTCCAAGTGTGGCATGTCCTTCATGTTGTGATTAACATTACATTCCTGAACTTCAGGAAAATCGATGCTGGCTGCTTTCAAAACCCAGCTGAAATAGGAACCTAATGTACTTTGAAGCTTGCCTTGTTTTAGTGCCATGTAGACCAGATAACTAGCGCAGTTCCCATCCAACTTGAATTTTTCTTTTACTGTTGTGTATTCTATCTTGACCAACCTTTCAAGAGGAATATCATCCCGTGAGAACATATTTTGTTAAAAAGTGAAAATGTTTCTGGGCCTTTCCAACAACTGGGATCCTATTTCTGAAAATGTTAACAGTTAGAGTTGCCGTTTCTTGCTGTTGAAATGAATACAGTCTGTAACTCATCTAGGATTTCATAATGCAAATACCTTTATTCATCACTGTAGATTACAGATAGTGTGATATAAGTGATTACTATATTGAAAGATAAATTGCTTGCCATCTCTTGCCTGCAAAGCACACATTTTTGTGTGTTGATCAGGTTGTTTAATTAGAAGTGTCTTTATTTAATGAAAGCCGGGTGATTATCAGTTCAGGGCACTAAAGGTTGGTCTTTGTATGGCAGAAAGATTTTTCATGAGAGCCGCGGGTGTAATTTTCTTTCAGCTGAGAAGGTGGGAATTTGTTATCTGTCTGTACCAGGATGATTGCCTGCAGAAATATCTCTTCGAGTTAGTTCTGAATACCCTAAGATTTAGCTTGAGTCTTTCATTTTGAACTGCAAAAAAGTTTGAACTTGAAATTTTCTGATGCACAGTTTGCCATTTGAAGTTTGTAAGGAGTCTCCTTCTGGGATTTTATCCCCCACAGGACAAATTTCTTAAGTTCTTGAGACAACTGGACTCACCTCCTTATATAAGAAGCAGAATGTAACTGGTGAGGTGGCATCAGCACAGACTAGGCATCAGCAACATTTTCTGCAAGTCTGCATGCATGTTGCACATGATTTTTGGTTTATAGCAGTGTGATTACCCGTCTCTGTTCCAGTGAATGCATTAGGTATCATTACATAACAAGTTTTGGTTGTCATCTGTTTATGACAAATGCCAAAATGTCTGACATGCCTTTCTGAGTTCCAGTAACACACATTGCTCTTCATTTTGAAACTTGGTTTGTATAATTTCAGATTTTGGAACATGGGTAGAAATAGATCATGTAGACATTCAGTACCATCACATACCAAAGATGTTTCACAGTACTATCATCAGAAAAAGGGATACATGAGTTTCTTCTGTCTATGCAAGAAAATGATCAATCTGAAGCATAAGTATTCAAAGCTACCCACACATATGCATGGGTTCTCAGGCTGAGTTACTTACTAAGATTTAGAGCACAGGAAAGCAAATTATGTCCTCTGACCTCTCTTGGAAATCTGGATTACCTTGAAGTTGGTCTCTCCCTTGAAATAAAGTTATTTCTCATTAATCTTTAATACATGCATTTAATTCCATGTTAAATCTTTCCCCATCTGTTCTCTATAAGTGGTAGCAATTCTATTGACTGGAGCAGACCAGAAAAACACTCAGGATGTCTTCTGTTTTCTGGTGTGTAATTTCAAAAACTCCTCTTACTCTCTGGAGCTGAGTCATGAACATTAGTACCATAGTGGTATGATGCATCTGATGAATGTCCCTGCTCTAAAACTTCAGAGGAGTTTTCAAAAATAAGAACTGCTTGGTGGATTCTGGAACTGGTATCTACCTGTAATTTAGTAAAGCTTTTGACTCTGTCTTCTGCAACATTCTCCTGGAGAAACTGACTGTTCATATTATGGACGGGTGCGCTGGTGAATAGGGAGAAACAACATGGCTGATGGCCTGGCCCAGGGAGTGCTGGTGAATGGAATTCGATCCAGCTGGGGCCAGTCACTAGTGGTGTTCCCCAGGGCTCTCTACTGGGGCCAACCCTGTTACTTTTATTCATGATCTGAATGAGGGAATTGAACTCCTTTAGTCAGTTTGAGAACAACACCAAGGTGGGTGCAGTGCTGATCTGCTGGAGGGCAGGGAGGCCCTGCAGAGGGATCTGCACAGGTTGGATCCCTGGGCCAGGACCAGTTGTGTGAGGTTCAACCAGGCCAAGTGCTGGGTGCTGCCCTTGGGTCACAACAACCCCCTGCAGCTCCAGGCTGGGACAGAGTGGCTGGAAAGCTGCTGGGTGGGAAAGGACCTGGAGGTGCTGGTTGTCAGTGGCTGGACATGAGCTGGAGTGTGCCCAGAAGGCCAAGAAGGCAGATGGAACCAGGCTTGTGTCAGCAGTAGTGTGGCCAGCAGGACCAGGGCAGTGACCAACCCATGTGCTGGGGGCACTGGTGAGGCCACACCTGGAATCCTGTGCTCAGCTTTGTTTCCTCACAGCAGGAAGGACGCTGAGGTGCTGGAGCATGTCCAGAGAAGGAAGCAGAGCTGGGGGAGGATCTAAGAGGGGAGCTGCAGGAACTCAGCCTGGAAGAAGGGAGACTCAGGGGGGACCTTCTCACACTCTGCAATGACTTGAAAAGAGGGTGTAGCCAGGTGGGGTCAGTCTTTCCTCCCAAGTAACAAGTGACAGGACAAGAGGAAATGATCTCAAGTTGTGCCAGAACAGGTTTAAGTTGGATATGAGAAAAGATTTCTGTACTGAAAGAGGGGTCAATCATTAGAACAAGTTGCCCAGGGAAGTGGTCACCATCCCTGCAAGCATTTAGAAGATGTGTAGATGTGACAGCTGAGGACATGATTTGGTGGTGGGCATGGCAGTATGAAGTTAATGATTGGACTTGATGATCTTAGAAGTCTTTTCCAGCCTAAATGGTTGTGTGATTCTAAGAACCTTGGTTTCTACTGTGACTAGGTCAATGACTTACTCTTGCAGGCTGTCACTTTTAAACCTGAGCAGAGAAACTTTTATTCACAATTGTAATGAGAGCATCATTTTAGTCAGGAACCATTTATGTTCATGGTTACAGAAAATGGGACTGAAAATTTTAATGGAGAACTTACATGAAATAAGAGCACAGGACTGCAAAGGTAGTTGCCTGTGAGCAACTGAAGTCACTCATCTGGATGTTAAGTGACAGCTGTGGAGACCATGTCTTTTCCAGAGATCCATATGCCCCTCATATGAAGTGCAGCATTCTGCAGTTAATGCGTGTTCTTTTTGAATACTTATCCTTCAGAACTTGTTCAGCTCTGGACAAATGACTCCTTGTCATTTGTGGTTCTGGCGTATTTGAGAGTGTCCTTTGTAATGAGTGTGCACATTTAGGCATGGGATTGAAGGAGATAGAATTGTTATTTTTAGCTATAACTTTTACATTAAGTATGAGTATGGTTCCTTGTGATCCCTGGAGATTTTGAGATTGAGAGGGATAGAGGACCTGGGATACACCGTGGAGTCTGGTATCAGCATACATGTGGGAAGGACTTTCTTCTGACCAGCACTGCCAGTGCAGAAAGCTCCCTGTTCTGTGTTTCTGGGTGCCTGTGCAAACATCATGTGAATGAATACACAGACTGACTTGCAAGTAGCCTCTTTTTTAGCAAACCCATGTTTAGCACCTGTTGGAGACACAAACCTGTGGCTGAAACATCAGCACAAGTTCAGCATTCCCACTTGAACTGATATACATGTAAACAAGTTTTGAATATAATAATCTGTCTGGTTGTGTGACTATAGTATTTCCAATTTTTTCTAAATCTTACCACGGAAACAAGTCTGATTCTTATTTATTTATATATTTATAACTTTAACATTCTGGTTAATCAGCTGATGTCAGCCTTTTGAAACATTATCTTACATGCTTACTGTAGATTCCAAGCTTCAGGTAAAATCAGAGCTGGAGGCAGTCCTTCCAGCTTGCAGAAATGAGAATTCAGACACACATTAAAAAGGTCTTTAAATATTTAGGCCATTGTTTTTCATTTTTTCCATGGGAATATCACTAAAGGGACATGAGAAATTTTGATTAATATTTTTCATTACTTGTGCTGACTGTGAGAATTCTACATGCAAGTGTGCAGCTGGAGTGCCACTATTGTCTACCCAGGTAGGTGAGGGCTGGCAAGTAGATGAATTGGGATCTAATTCTGTTCTGTTACTGTATCGCCATCAAGTTTTTTAATTGCCTTGTGGATTAGTTGCTCTTTAAATAGAAGATGATGCCCAGTGCTTGTTAGAGAGTGTAAGCTCAGTGTATTTAAATGCCGTGTAAATGCAAAGTTGAATTGTAGGTCTAGTTGTAAGATAATATAAGGAGAGCTTTGTTAGCCTGGGACTTCTCCATACATAAGTTAATTCTTACAAACAGTTAGTCTTTTTGCTTGTGCTGGGTTAGAATAAACAAGTACTCAACATAAGGAAAACTCCTCCCTCCAGTGCTGTATGATATGAGGCAGATGCACATATTATGTGATCCATTTCATGGACATGTTTATTCATCAGAAGTAAAAAGAATCACATCAGGTGAAATGGAGAGTATGTGCTTTTGTGAGTGAAATACAAGAAGACGACACTGGAGTCCTCTATTAGGTAGACACACCCTATGCATTCTTATTATCAGTTTATTTAAGAATTATTTCTGTTATAAGAGTTTATTGAAAGCACTGTGGTTGTAATAGTGTGCTTATTTAAAAAGAAATAAATGTAGAGGACTACAGATTTGCCTTATTAAAAATATTTGAAAACTTGCAGCTTTTCCCTTTCAGTGCTTTGTCAGTCTGACCATGTAACTCAGTGGACGTGTACTTATTGGAAAGTTACTCCCTGATTCCTTCTTTCTAATCATGAGTGACAGCAATGTCAGTTACTCTTGGATCCCTGTGCACATGGCAAGAGTGAAAGTGTGAGGCGCCTGCAGAAAGTTACTCAAATCCAGCAAATAATTGAGTTGAAATGAATCTGGGCATCTTCTTTTTGAAGTCCTTCTTATTTTTTATTAAATATCAAGATATTCTGTTTACTTTTTCCTGAATGATTAGATGGCATCATCACTAAGATGATCAACACTGCACATGAAATGCACAGCCCTTATTAGGTAATAAGCAGGAGCATTTTTTTTTCTGGTCCAGCTTGTTGATTTTCAGAAATATTATTAGGGCTCTTTACATGTTGAACTAATCCCTTCCTTTAAAATTAATAAGTATTTTGGGTATTCCTTTTAATTTGTTTTCAATCTTTTGAACCCTCATAAATTTGCACTTCTGTGAGGGACCAAATGGTAGATAGCAGGCTGTCAAACAGACCTGGGCAAAACTAGAAATGTTCATTATTCCCTTTTAACCCTGTTTTTCCCTAATAGATTCAAATTAAAAGATTGAATTAAGAGATTAAGGCTTCTGTTAAAATAAACATGAAATAAAAGGTTTAGGAGTATTGCAAACACCCTTTGAAATGTAAAACACTGTAAAGTGGAGGGCTGGTAATTTTTTAAATTATCAGAAGCCTAGCAGAAACCTCTCCTTACTTTTTCTTACTTTGGATGTAATGACCAATTTTTTTTCTGTGTTAGTGTGGAATCTTTCCCTATAATGGTTTGATGGGCAGGATGGCTTGAGTGAGAGCTAAAGTGGAACTTAACTAGCTATCACAGTAAGATGCACTGTTTCAGAGTGGTAGGGGGCAGGAAAAAAGTTAATTCTGGGGACCTCTGGGAGCAAATAAGGCTCAGATATTTGGGTGACAGATGCTGTTTGAAGTAGAAAATATCTCCATGTGTGTGCTAGCAGTTGTGAACTGTTGCAAGGCCAGTGAGTTGTGAGTATATGTGACAGCCCTCAGGGGCAGGAGGCCACTGTTCCCTTGGTGCCAGGCACAGAGCTGGGAGCTGCTGCTGCTGCCAGCATAACCGTCACCATTGTGGGTAGGGAAAATTTCCTTTCTCTAATGGTCGTATTCAAGTAATGAAGATTTAGACACCTCTAACAGAAAGCTGTTCCTCCCAGAAACTGGTCCTCACAGTTACAGTTTCTACATATATTTATTTCCTTTCACAAAGGGGCAATTAAACTCCCATAAGTCTGCCAAATTTATTACATTCTGTCTACCTAAATATTTCCTGTCATTTCAGTTGAATGTGGCATTTTCCGGTTCTTTTTATCTTGCAACTGCTTAACTGTCACACATTCTTTCTGAGCTGACTAAATGTCGAGGGTGGAATAAATTATTGCTCACATACTGTTATTTGTATAACTGTACTATTTGGACTGGAGACCAGTATCCTCTTGTACTAGGTAGGCATCTGAATTTGAATCTGAATGACGGTCACTGTTCCAAAGAAGTCACAATGTTGATATGTTAAAGCATTTTTTTTAGATCAGTTGAATATGAAAGCTGCTTTGAAGATAAATGCAGCATGATTAAATTAAGTATTACTTACTGATATATATTTCTTGCATAAATTTGATTTTCTATTTACATTGCTTCCTGAAAATGCCATTGTTAATAGAGTTCTGACATCTTATTTCCCTTATTGCTGTCTCAGTAGCATTTTATTTCTGATGCTTTAATAACTCAGTGTAGACTGAAAGGATAAAACTGAGAGAATTGACTGAACTAATTAGACCCTGATTTGTCTGGCTGTCCAGCGCCTGACAAACATGTCTTTGACATAAACAGAATAAAACATTTCTGCTATTAGCCACTTACAAATATCTATTTTGGCAGAGCTTTGAAACTATTTAATTCTCAGGGCATATTGTGCTGGGTAAGGAACCAATTCAGGATTTTTCTTTTGCCATTGTGACTCCCCCTTCCTGCCTGTGTTGAAATAAGAGTCACATTTAGTAGCTTCACAAAAACTCAAAAAATATTTAATGCACTTACCACCCTAATAAACTGAGTATTTCTGAGAAAGTGGAAATGTTCCCATTTCAATTTCTGGTTAATGACACACTTGAGTATGGGATCCAAAATGTCAGTCTTTGTATTTTCAAACCTGTAGAAACTTGAATAAAGCTTATACATAAGAGCAATCAACTCTGATAGCAGTAGGCTAAATATCAGTTTCTGAAAATAAATTTTATATGAATCTATTCTCCAGACAATTTGACTTTTAAATGTTTAAAAATGTGACATCTTTATATAAGTGAATATGGATTGAGGCAGGAGCTATAAAACTTGAAGTTTCCATGCATCACCTACTTTTCACTATTACCTGTTAAACAGCGCAACTGGATACTATGTGGCTTTACTACTTTTCTTTGCAATAATTTACTGCCCTTCTGACCTATAAACAGATAACCATTAGCATGACTTGATACTGTTAGAAGTTTGGATAGATTCTCAGGTGTAATTCACAGTTTTAAATGTTGTATGTGTGAAGGATTTTATAACCCAGCATTTTGAAGATGGCAGCATTACATTTCCTTGAGCAGTGTTCTGGGAGTAATGATTTGTCACTGCAGCCTTGTTACAGGGCTTCCAGAGTGAGCATCTTCTCACCTCCTCCTGGATTGCTGTATCCTTATGTAAGGACCATTGAAAAATTCATTAAGCGCCTTCTCTTCTGTCATTGCTTTCTTTGAGGGTGACTTCACTGCAATCTGCATGCAGAAAGTTTTTGGTGACCTCAGTTATTGATTTACACTTAGAACTTCCTTGCAGTGTGGGGGGCATGGGGAGGAGTGGAATTTGGGAGTGAATGTAAGTGGCTCCTTGTCCTGCATCTGCTACTGATTCACTCTGTGACCTTTGGATAATTACTTCAGCTTTCTGTGTCTAAGCTCACTATTTGTACAATGAGGTCAACAGTGCTTCCCACCAGCACTTGTAAAGCTTTTCAAGTTCTGTGCTTGAAAACCACAAGAACAAAGCACTGTTGTGATTCATGATTGCATTACCCCCTTTGTACCAAAGTCCTCTATTGAAATAAGAACAGTTGGACTGGAGTAAGAGTGATGAATCAAGTCTGTTGTCACTTTTCCATTTTTGAGATATAAAATAGCCATAAGAAGTGTTCGTGCAAAATGGCAAACCATTTAAATACCTGCAGGGTTATGTCTAGCACTCCTCAGGTTGCTGCTTTCTTCTCATTTTGGTCCTAAATAAGGCCCAGAACACCAGGTGACACATGAGTTTAATTAAACTGAGGGTGCAGTAATGTGCCCAAACTGTGCCTGTTCATGGAAACCAAAGGATTGGTACCAGGTACTGGTGCTGGCTAGGCAGGGAGCTAATGACCAGTAACCACTTGGTAAGGTTCATTTCATCATTGTTCCAGTCTGTTATTAAAAGAGGGTAGGGGCATAGGGAGTAATATTGAAGCATGACAGCTGAAAGGGGTGTATCTTTTGAAGAAGAGTGCATGGAAGGATACTGATTAACTAGCTAAGGACGATATGTTTGTGAGACCTGAGAAATCCTTATTTCTTTTATGAACTTAGTTTTTTAAGCTTGTTTTAGGACATAATTGAGACGAGGGCTCATAACAAATACTTCACTTGGTAAACTGATATAGATTAAGAGTGATTGAAGATAATCAGAAGACTTCTGATGTTTACAAATTGTTTACCTAAAGCACACATTGTAACTTGTTTGTTACAGAAGTTATTACCTGGAGTTTTACAGTAAATGGGTGAAATGAGAATCTAGGAGCAGAATGAGAAAAAGACAAAGGGTAGAAACAGGGAGGTTGACGTAGCCATTCTCTGTTGACACTTCTGAGCTATGATAAGGCTATCTCAGTAGATACTCCCAGAGGAAGAATTCATCCAGGCTATTTCTTGAGAGGGTAATCTTCTGAGATAGGTATTGTGAAGAATATCTGTAAGTGCATTGTAAGAAGGCTTTGTGGATATCCAGAGTTGATATTTCTCTCAAACTTGGTAGAAACTCTGTTATTAATTCTATAAGTAAGGGTAAGTATGTGCCTTTGCTACACAGTGGGTGTCTTCAGTTTGCCAAGTTCAGCTGCCCATCAGAGATGAGATCATTTAATTAAAAAAAAGGCTTTTATGATTTTGTGGTAAGCTGTAGAGAGAATGTGGGTAGGGAATAAAATGATTGGAAGAACAGTAGAAAGTGTGCAGCGCAGGTCAATGAGAGGTCTTCTGTAATGACAATAATTGTTGGGAACATTTTAAAATACACTTAATCAGTATTGGGATTATAAAGATTTAATATCTGACAGGCAGAGATTTCTACATAGCCATGATTAGAGAGCTTGTTTAGGCAGTGGAAGATCTCTGCTGAACTAGTGAGGATTGGGTTAGGGTCTGACTGTGGCCTAATTTCATATCTTTAAGATTTTGGAGGCATGTTGCGATTTGGTGTTGCAGTTATGCTGCATTACTGAATTGAAATTAGTTTTTCATACATCAGAAGCACGTACTACAAACTTGTAGGTTTACTGAAATACTGATACAAAAAAGCCCTTTCATTCCTCAAATGCTCTTAAAATGTTCTTTCTAACAAGATAATAACTGTAACTTAACAATTTTATATGCATAACCTTTTGTAAGGCCAGGCAGCATGTGCAAGCAGAAATGGCAGGTTGTAAAAAATTAGTGTGGTTGTTTATATTGTGTTAGTGTTTAGAAGCTCAAGCTCCATCCTTTTAGGTATAGAATGAATATTAAAAGAAGATTTGGATTTCTGGCCCATTGCTGCAATTTTGCAGAAGTACAGCTTGATGCTCGTATCTCAGTATGGGCTCTTTACCTGGTAGTCTGGTGGGCTTCTGGGCAGGCAACAGGGTCCTGAGCCTGGAAATACATGCTGACAGCCAGGGAGCTGTCAGGTTTTGTGAACTGGGGTAGTAAATCAGAAACAAAATTCAGATATTCTGCTTTGTTTGTGTCACTGCAGAGGTGTGGGAAAATGAAGGGGCCATAGTCATCAATCTTGGAGTAATTTAGGAATGCCCATGTAAATAAAATTGAGTTCCTGTCCTGTCCAGTTTATGGTTTGGGGTGCAAGCAACGGAGAAATGAGAGAAAAATATGTAGCAGTGATAGCAGAGATGGAAAGACAAGGATGAACACAGAGCATATTGCTCTATGGTGGCTGGGAGCACAGTGGTGCTCTGTGCCTGCCTTGCTGTTGTCTTCTAGCAGTAGTAACCAGCAGCTGTTGCTAGCCCTAGCGGAACTTGCTGTTCTGATTGCAGTCTTGCTTTTTTTTCCCCCTCAGCTTAGATCCCCATGTTATTTTAGCAATATTCTTATGGAGAACTGTGAGAGTAAGATAGGAACTGAATGTTTTATGGCAGCTCAAATTTGTGCTGGAAAATGGCTTAGTGTTATCCTTTAACCTGAGCACTTAGTACAATATTTGTGGCAATCAAGAATGCAAGGAAATGAGGATGCTTTGCGGCAGAGTTAATGAAGAAGATTTCAGGGTGTGCAAACCCTTGGCTGCACTTCTGCTAGTGCTCAGAAGATGCTTATTTTCCTGTCTTTCCATAAGTCCTTCCCTGCTCAGGCAGTCTTGCAGGAGCATTTTCTGTATGTGGCAGGTGAAGCATGGAGGAGAGGGCCTGTGGGAGATCACATGCTGGGTCACCGGTGAAGAAACAGGATCTTTATTTCTTGTTTGTTATCAGAAATGAATTACTTGAGGGCATGGTTGTGCCCTGCTTTGGTCAGGTACCCCCCGAATAGGCTGATATGTTGTACCACAGAGTGGTATTAGCTCAGCTCCCAGAAGCAGTAGAGCTGCATCAGTAATTAGTTCTTCTCAGCAAGCTTAATTAGCAGGCTCAAGCAGATACTGCACTGACATGGATACTTAACTTCTGGTTCCCGAGCCAGCTTAAGTATGTGTGCAAGAGCCAAGTACTGTGCAGTGTGAACTTAAAGTTTTGCCATCTTTGCTTTATTTCATTTACAAAACAGAGGTTAAATCTCCTTTTAAACTTCCTTCCTCAAACTTTTGCTATAGCCAGTGCCTTTAGAGGGCCTTTTAATCTATATGAATAAGGAATAAGTACTGCTCTAGACAAGGCCCACACATGTCTGATTAGATACTATTATTTTTTATTAAAATCCATTGTTTAATTATTCAGGCAATTTTTTTGTTGCCTTTATTATTGTTTTTTAAATCAAATCTCATTTCACTCATCTTTTTAGTCAGGAGATGATATATATAAAATGATCTAAGTGTTTATTTGAACATCCAAATGCAATAAATCTGCTCAGTATTTCAATAGCATACTTATTAATAGAACACATTATTCTGTTCAATATTGCATTGTCTTTAAAATTTAGCAGAGCATTAGTAGTAATGAAACTAGCTTAAATCAATATATCCCTGTTACAAGCCCATCTCTGTGAAGAAGAAAATTCAAAAATTTGCCTGTAGCACAGTAACTATGTGATAGTTGCACAAAGAGATCTAAAAGGAAGACTTTCAGTGAACTTATAATTTCTAATTTAGAATGTGTGCAGATCACAATATATTAGTTAGTTTTAGTAGAAATCTTTTCAGAATTAAAAAAAAATTATCCAGAAAATACTTAACTGCTTAGAATTAAATTTTGGTCTTGCTGTCAATAATGAAAAAGCTCCAACTCACTGGAGTAGGCTTAGTAACTTCAACACATGCCATGACTAAATTGAGTATTGTGAATACAGTCCAGAAAATATCACAGATATTTTCCTATTCAGTTGCAAAAATTGTGTGAAAAAACAAGTGCGCAAAGAGAAACTAAAATTAGATTTAACATTCTCAGCTTGGCAATTGCACGCTTCCATTAAATGTATGGGCCAGAATTTTTATACTTAGATGTCTAAAATTAAACCCCCGAATAAAAGACCTGATTGTACAAAGTGCTTAAGCACAGTGTTTGTAAAGAGATGCATGCCCTAGTTCTGATAGTTTAATTTTAGTTTTCTTGGTGGGTTACTGTCACTTCATTTAACTCAGTCTTGCCACAGAACAATGTATTATTCTCTTGACTTAGGCTGGTTGAGTTGAATGGCGGTGAGTGCAGGAATGTGCCCTTGCAGCACATAGACTCAGGCGGGTGGAACTGTGTGTTACCACTAAGTATTTACAGGTAAGGAGGCAGAGAGAAGACCATTGAAAGTCAGACCACTCATTCCTTCTAGGAAACTCTTAAAATGTGAAGTAACCTGCTGTTGCTGTGGGGAAAAGCTGCCAGGTTTCCACTTTTGAGAACAAGACTAACACTGCACAAGTTGATTCTCCAGTTTCTAAAAGGCAATTTGGGGTTGCATCTCAGTAGTGTTTTACAAGAATGCTTCCATAATTGAACGCTTTGTGGCTTTTAATGTGTTTGTTGTTGGGTATTGCCTACAGTTTTTTGCATTGATTTCAGCTTGCATAAATCCTCCAGAAACACCAACTACCCTTCAAAAATCAAATAAAAACAAAACAATCCACACTAATAAAAAACCTCAATAAAGACCTCCAAAAAGTCTCTCCCAAAACTTCAGAGATACTGTGGAGGAACCAGTTTACTCCTCTATCTTCCTCCAGTCATGGTGCTGAAGATCTTCCAACAAACATTGCCTCACAGTGCTTTCAGAGAGGGGTAAGTAGTAAAGTATTGCAGATGGGTATCTTGAGTCATGGATGGGTCAAGTGATTTACTGTTGAGATAGCAGTGGAAGAGACAGATGAGTGACAGCATTCCTGCTCATGAACTTGCTAGCTCTTTCCCCTTCTTAAGATGTTGAAATGTAATGAAACTTAAACATTTTTAAACAACTTCCAGATTAAATTTTAATAGGAATGAAAAATGAACAATATTCTTACAAGTAAGAAATGGTCTTCATTATTTTTTAAAGTCCGTATCATAAGGAACAGCACCATTAATAAGAGCCTTGAGTTTTTTTTATTATGTACACTGTTCAGATAGAAATTTAACAGGGAATTTTAATGAAATGATGGCAGAAATCACATTTTTATTACATCCCTTTGCAGAATATTTCCTGCGAGACCAAGATAGAGAGAGGCCAAAATTAATGGCTTTTCATAGGAACTCAGTGATAAGTTATGGAAAGCTTATAGAGATAGTAATTTTAGGCTGCTGTTTGGATAGCTAAACAGCCTTATGGAGAATTGCTGCTTAATAGACATATCATGGGAATTAAAGACATTTGGATGTTAATTTGTATACTTATTTTTGGTATAGGATCACAAAGAGAAATTCATTTTACAGATACTTTGCCTGCTGCTCTGTAGAGAGAGGGGAAGAATTCGCTTATCAGATAGCTCCTGTCACTCAGCCACTTAAGAGAGAGTTGTCAGGGGGCTGCCTCTCTTTCCCTTTTTCTCCCCCCTTGTGGTTTTTAATCTGAAAGTAAGAAAGCATGATAAGATCTTGCCATGGTTTTGTTCTCATTAAAAATTAAAGAAATTGTTATTTTGGGAAATGAGAATTATGTTTAGGGAAAATAAGCACCAAAAATATTTATGAAAATCTAAGCAATCTAGCATATTATGTTGACTTAAAGTTGAGCTTGTATTGCCCACTTGGCAAATATATTTTACCATATTGCTGTACAACTATAATAATAAATGAACATATACTAAAGCCCCTATCTACTATGGCAACTGGCGTTTTAAAAGCACTTCACGTGCTCCGTTTCCTGTATTTTAAATGCAGATGTTCATCCAAGTTTTAATACCAATGGGAGGCCCTGTTCAAAACCTGCATTAGAGTGAAGCACAAGGTGGCAATAAACTTAATTCGGGCTTTTATCTTTCTTGGTTCCACCTCAAAGCTTTTAAATATTGCAGTTCTGAAGTGCGAATTTCTTTTGTGTTAGTCATTTCTGTGAACACCTGCGAGCGGCTTGGTTTAATTGGCCTACAGCTGGCACTGCCTGTATGTGCAGGGGCTGGGGGAGGCACTCCTGATCGGCTGCCTTCGCGGAGGGCATCATTATCTCCTCACCTTCTTTTTCAGCTCCACTTTTTTAAAATTCTTTTTTCTTTCTTTTTTTTTTTTTTTTTTCCCTTGTCTTATATGCAGGCTAGAAAGGTTTAGGCATTAGGGACCAAAAATAGAAGGGTCTCCAGCGAGATTTGATGGCTCCTGGATGAAGTAATTTCAGCAAGTATATCTGCATGCATCAACACCTTATTGAACAAGTCAAGCGTGGATTTGCTAATCTTGTTAGTCAATTTGCAATACTTCTGTGGCTTTCGTAGAGGTGACTGTGCCAAGGGCCAGGGAGGCTGAAGTGCACAGAAGTAACAACAGGATAGGAGGAGGGAGTAAAGATTTTAAATGTCCCTTCTCTTTGTCAGCTGTTAGCAGTGTAGTGGAAGGCGTCAACGTACAGCGAAAACAGAATGAGTACAATTTTGTGTATAGACATTTTTGGTAGGATGGCTTTGCTTTAGTAATAGATGGTCTCATTTTCATTGAGACTCTCTGGATCTCAGTAACTCAGTTTAAATTAACAGACTCCTTGTTTCCTTGAGTGTGTTGTCCTTCAGCTTTGAAATAACTGTTGCTCTGCTTATAGTTGATTTTTAAGCTGATTTTCAGAATTAGGTACTGGCATGACAAAACTTACTTCATACAAGGAACTAGTGCAGAGTGCATGATTAAAAGTTACGAGGAAGTAAAATGTTCTTTACCAGTTGCTGTTTTGTAACAGATCAGTACATTGTTCTGAACTTATAGGCTTCCTTGGGATTTACAGATTAAGTTGAATTATATAATCTTGTATTGAAGCAGAATGAGGGAAGGGAGAAATGCAGTCAAGTCACTTGAACTAAGCCAAAATATCCTGAAAGTCATATTTCCCAATGCTAAGAAGGAGAAAATAGTCTTTATATGGAATATATTATTCATATTCATTATACAGGAGCAAAACTGGAGTTCTGAATCTAAATTGAAAGCTGTAAACAGCCACAAACCTATAAATACAGCTTTTGGATTATGAGAGGCCTTGTAGTCTTTGTGTATTACTTACAATTTGTAATTTTGAGCAGGGTGTAGCTTGTGAATATGGTGAGTTTACAGCATCCTTTTTGCCAGGTATATTTTCATTGGGGATTCATTGCATGTGGCCTGTAAGGGCCCTTCATTCTGCTGCATTTTGAATCCTCTGTGCTTTGTAGCTTAATGGTCTTCTGCCAGGTGAGACTTAGTCTAGAACAGAAAGAGAGCTTAAATAGGCATGAAAGCTAAGGAAATGCCTCTTCACTTTCCTATTAAAGGAGCACATATATTACTCTAGCTAAATTTCCTCTTTTACATGGGACACAGTCTTGTTGGTGATTGACTTTGTTCCGGCAAAAGGCATGCAGGTATTATTCTTGAACAAATGGAGTTTCAAAAAAGTAAATGCATTCTGGTGCAAAGTGAATATTGGAGAAATAAAGTCAATTAATAAACTATCCCAACTTTAATCCTCAGTTTTTTTACCTCGCTGTGGTTTTTCTGGGATCTCACTCCTACTCTTTATGTAAAGCTTGTTGCTTCCCTTTAAAATATTTTTCAGTGCAGGTGAATACTTTAGGGGAAATACTGTGCTACAGAGAGCTCTATGGCTAAGCAGAACAGTGATGCACGTTGGAAGGAAAGAAAGGGAACTACAGCCTGAGTCTCTATGGGTTACTTTGTTCAAATACATGGACAATGTTGGTGAGATAATTTAGGCTGGTGAGAGCTGAGTATGGGTATTTTTTTCAGTCTGACTTCACTATGTCTTTCATCCTTCAAGGTTTCCATTAAACACAGTCAGTGTGACTGACTGCATGCCCAAGAAAGTGTAGCAGCACTCCCTAACTTCAATACAACTTGTTCAAGTTTCCTATTTGTGTAACCCAATTGTGTTTAATTGGAATGCATTAATATAGCGGACACCTTGCCTTCGTCTAACCAGATTTAGGGCTGAGAATGAGTAGAAAGGTCTTATCTTAATGAAAACGAATTTTCTTCTGTCTGAACAATAATGCAATAAAATGATCAACCTTCTTTTTTTAAGCTGTTAATTGCCTGCATGTGTAATGCTACCTAGCGACATTTTTAGCAGTGCCTGGCGAGGGCCCTGCTGTTGGTCAGAGATTTCCAGAGAGGGCTGAAAGATAACATTATTAGTAACAATTAAGACAAATGTTTCTTTTGTGGCTTGAAGAAGGCCCATTTAACAAAATCTCTCAGAGGCAAAGCACTGAGCATTTGTGAGGCTTTATTTTTTGGTAGGAAAGTAAATTGTTTGAGGGAGGGGAGGGACTGGGTTGTACCGTAGACCCAGCATAGCAGCAGTCAAAGGCATTCCAGGAATGGCACCAGTGTAGGCCCGAGTGTAGAGCCGTGGGATTTCATATACTGTAAAGGGTGAGAAAGAGCTACTTCAAATATTCCTCTTACAGTAACTGAATACTTTAGTTCCTGAATTAATTAATCAAAGGCCCTAGACTGCAATGTCATTATGAACAGTCAGAACATTTTCAGCTCGGTGCTTGGCTCATCAGTCTGGCAGACACTGAACTCTGTCAATCCCTATTGAAGTTGTGCCAATCTTCTCAGATCAAGTTGATTGATGTGAGCCCTTTCCTCACCATTCATTTGGACAGCCAGACTGTGTGTGACTAAATTCTTGGCCATCACAGACATTCGGATGAATTCCTTTTGATTGGTTCTAGTTAAGACTTTGGGGAAACACGAAGACTGAATTGCCGTTCTTTTCCTCCCTTGCCCTGTGTCATTCTCGAGCTCTTCCCTTGTCCATCCACCATTATGCTCAGGCACATGTGCAAGTGAATACACATGCACACATTTCTGTTGCTAGGCATTAATCCATGGGTCCAGGCAGAGTTCAAGAGCTTTTTTATACTAATTGTCTTTTACCAAACTACTCCTCTTCTCTGTACAATGTGATATTGGAAAATCGTGCTGTTTTCTCAGTTGCAGCATTTTAATGCTTGTTCTGTCTTCAGTGAGTTGCTTTGCTTTTTTTTTTTTTCTGCTATCTGGGACAAATTTAGTGTAAATTAAATGACCAGTTCATTTTTTTGCGCTCCATAGGCTGCAGCAAGTAATAAACAGCTTATGTAATCTCCTAATCATCAACTCAGCCAAAAAATGTCATAAAACTCTGCAGTATACAGCACCTCGCAATGATTTTTGTAGCCTGCAGAAACCGTATATTATGAATATGGTTTCCTATGGGTTTTTTATTTAAATTGTCATTATCCTTCATTTGCAGAAAAGAAAAAGACTTTCTTTTCTTATTAGATGTTCCATTTTAAACCCATATTTATTGCCTTTCTCTGTCCTTGTTAATTCTACTTGGAGATTGTTGCTTGCTTTTATTGCTTGGGAAAAATTATGTAAATATCAGAAATATTAGGGACAAAGAATTTCTCTAGTCTCTCCTTCTCTATCCCCTTCCCACCTAGAGTGTTCTGGGCTTCTCTCAAATTTCCAGTGTTACTTCGGTAATTAATCTTCCACTTGCATTCTTCATCTATGTGTGTAACCAAAATTTTTATCTTTAGCTCCTTGCTTCCACTGTAGGATTTTTGTCTTTCCAGATCTTCTTTTAAACATTTTTGTCCAGCCTAAATAGCATGAAAGCTGGTTTCCATTGCTTCCCATGGGAGGCTTCGTTTGTGGTTTGCTATCACAAGGCGTTTTTATAGTCCTTATTTCCCATTTCATCATTTCACACTCATTTTTAGTAGCCTGTATAACTGTTGACTGTTATTTGGTATTAACCTGTTAGTGCATTATGTTTTTCTTTTTAAATGTTTGTCATTTAACCAGATCACTGGTGTTATAAATTGCACCCTATATTTTAATGCATCTTAATTTTTTTTTAATGGTAGAACTTTAAGAAAGCATTATAAACACCATGATCTGTTTCAGACTCTGTGATATGAAATAGTGTTGAGCATTTTCTTCTCAAACCCTTTTAGAGGTAATTTTTCAGTTTTCATGGTGCTGTCATTGATGCCAGCTGTATCTCAGCTAGTCTTCCTTCGTGCAATGCATTGAAGAGAATTGATTTGAACAGAATG
>VWYI01011052.1:4664-70834 GCA_013399455.1 Anthoscopus minutus | reverse complement strand
TTCTTGAACTGCATCTCACATTTCATGTTGGCTTGCCCTTTTAATATATATTTCCTTTTTCAGCTAACATCATGCTTCCTTAATCACAAATAAAAGAAACATAAAATCATGAGCCATAAAAGCAGTATCAGTTTTATTTCGTTCTCCTGTAGAAATGCTTTATTTTCACAATGGCTGAGTGCAGTGTGACTTGGAGCATGAAAATAGAATCAAGAGAAAAAGTAGACTGCTTGCTCTGGAGCAAGATAACTGCTCCCAGGCAATGCATCCACAGGTTAAAAGGTGATTGTTCAGTAGCAGCAGGAAAGGGTAGCAAAAGAACAGGCTGCACTGCAAAGAGACACATAGTACTCTCTAATGCTTTCATTTCCCCTCTTATCTAACCTGGATCAGGTGAATGAAGTTAACCCCAAAGTATTCTGTGTGTTTTTCCTGTTGATGTGGTGTAGTATCAGGATGCACTCATGAGGAAAGGCACTAACTTTTTTCCCATGCTGCTTTCTGAGAATTAAACAGCTATGGATTGAGAAGGGGCTGGTGGAGATACTCTGAGGTTTTCTGTCACTGGTATATGCCACTATATAAACCTGGTTTGCAACATCAGTATTTGAGCATCTCACTTTAGTATTGTTGCTGCTGCTTTATACAAGGTTCTCCCTTGCAGAGGGATCTTATATTAATTAGATTTTTGTCTTGTGTCTGTGCATCATCCTGCTATTGATTTTTGTGAGACATTTGCTATCCCTTAGGAACAGTCTAAACATTTCTTTGTACTTGGTTCCTCCCACACAACTCCTACCCATCTTCTCACTCACACCTGTAGCAAAAAATACAATATGCATTTGCAAAAAGAGAGCTTTCTTCAATTTCTACTCCAAAAAGTCCATATAGAGCAAGATAGAATGTAAGAACTGTGCTTACTTACAGCAAATATTTATGCTTTATAGTTACTGCAGTTATATTTGACCTTTAGACTGACTTCCCATACTTTGGTATAGAGAAGCTTTCAGCTTTCTAATTTAAAATGGTTATTTTACTCATGGTAAAAGTAAAACTGCTAAGGGAAAATAGTGCATTTTGTTACCTAGTTACAAAACTGGGATAAATGGCAAATACCATTTGGTTTTCCTTCTCAGATTTTCTTTTTTTCCAAAATACAGCTGTCTCAGAAAATGTTTGAAACATCTCTATAGGGCCTGAGATCTTTTCTCCTTGGATCATCAGTTTGTCCCTCTTTTGTAATAGTGTCAGGATAGTAACAGATATTCCCTTTGCCCTACAGGAATTGTTTGCAGAGGCACTGACCATACCCTTAGCATGCTTTCTTCCCTGTGGTGGTTTGAGTGGTGTATGACTGTCCTCAGGCATGGGACAGTGTATCCATTTCTGTGGCCTTTAGCTGTGATTGTCTGTAGACTTCTGTAACGTTTTTAACATCAATCCTACTTAGTCAGTATGTTAACTATGTAAACCTGCTTTGTAGTAATGTATAGAGCACTGTTTAGTGTATGTTGAAAAATTTAATATATAATCTGAGCAATGATTTGAATAGGTAGATCAGTGCAACTGACTGGACTCTTTTAAATGAGAATTTGTTGGAAAATCAAGCAAGAATATGTTGTTAAACATATCCAAAGGATCAATACTGAATTGTAGGTGATATATATGCGACAGATCTGTAAAAAGAAAATCTCTGTAGAGGAAGGAGGCTGAGAGCACAGGCGTTGTCATATTTTAGTGGAATGGCACCAACTAGAAGGACCGATAGATTAAGCTCCTTAGAAGTATGTAGTGGATTAATCTAAATTCAGGCTTTGCTCATGTTGGGAAGCACAGAGTATATAACCCTTTAGGCCCCCTCTGTAGCTAACAGAAAGGTGTAGCCATTTCTGAGTACAACTTACCTTGCCCTAAAGCATACATTTTACGTGGATCAGATGACCATTTTGCTGTAAAAATATATCTTTCTTTTCACATATTGTAGAGAATTTGGCATAGCTTCCCTTTACTGAAATAAATCCCATCCAAACTAACCAAACATTCATTAATCTGTTTTTGGTGGAGGATATGGAAAAACAAGCACAAGTCAGATAATTGTAGATTTTATTCTCACCAGTAAGAAAGAATAGCCAAAAAATGGGAGAATGAAACAATGAAACACAATTTTCCCTTGAGTAACCATACAGTGTAGTAGCAATTTTTATGATTTTGTGCTGAAAGGGAATGAGGAAGTAGCATGAACTTCAAAACCAGCTTGCTGTGCAGTCACAGTTGCAGAACTCAAGTAATCAACATTGAAAAGGTGAAAGCTGAGTTAGTCACTGTGGTAATAACAGTGCCCAAGTCTTAAAAATCTATAAACGTTAGGTAAAATCTGGGGGGCAATTCAGAAGGGCAAGATGTGAAATGGGCTGCACTTTCAAGAATTAGGAAGGGCATCAAGAAAATGTTTGATGAAAATAGAAAACCAAGCAATGAATTAATGTCCCAGCATTGGAAAAAAGATTGTTTAAAAGTCAGACCATGGGAGTTGAAACCTTAAGTGATTTTGTTTTGTTTTGTCTTTAAAAAGAGATGGATCCACAGTTATCCAATTAGGGCAGTTATGAAGAAACAGAAAAGTCTTTAAAGTGGATTTAAGCAAAATCAAATTAGAACTCAGATGAGTTAGATGTTGTAAACAGATGAAGTTAATTCTCAAATACTTAAGGAACTATTCAATGCAGACCATTCATCATTTTATTCAAGAACTGAAAGAGTATTTGGGAGTATAAAACAGGTTGCCCCAATTTCAGGAAAATCTTCTGGGAGAAACAATCAATCAATTTGTAGATACTTAGAAAGCAACAGAAGAAGGAGTAATAATCCTGATGAATATTTCAAGAATAAATTGTGAAATGTAATTTTTTTCCTGAAGGAACATTAGTCACAGAGAAGAAGTCATAAACGTCATTTTACTGCAAACTTCCAGCCCCTGTAGTCTATCTATCAACATCTTCATATAGTAGCAGGTCATAAGTCTCCCAGAAATCTACAGAAAAGCAGAAAAGCAAAGCTGTTGTCATGGCAAGATCTAATGGAAAGATCCAGGGCAAAACAGCTGTTTAATGTTAAGTTCAGATATTGCTGACAACTCTGGGAATTCTGGGATTTGAGGGCGAGGGTTTCTGTCTGTATGGGATCACCTGGGTGCACAGTGCTCTGCCTTTTCCAGATAAACTCAGTTTCACCCCTCAGAATGCGTGCAGACATATGTTCAGTACCCACTGTCATCATGATGAGCCAAAAACATTTCACAAAACTGAGACACCCATGCAACTTCGCTGTGCAGGAGAGATTTAAAGGTACAGAAGGCATCTGGGAACCCACTGAAGAGAAGCTGGGTGCAAACACTGATTTATGCTCTTAAAAAGACTCTCTTTTATGTAGTTGAAGAAATGGCTGTTTGAAAAGGACAAAGTCTCTTTTCCCATGAGGCTGTGGAGTTTAGAACTCATGTCAGAAAAACCCTAGCATCTCCCTTGACAGTAAATTTCATTTTAATGTAATATTAACTGTGACTGTGTTAACGCTTCTGTCTGGAAATAGTCGATCTTGGGAAGAGAGATGGTAGCAAACTGTTTTTCAGTGTTGTTGGTAAATATATCTAATCTGATGGCTGGAAGTGGAACTGAGACATTCAGCCTCAAAATATGAGGCATTTCTTCTGCAATCAGGGCAAGTGATTGTATTGGCAGAGAAGCTCATAGACTTGCCACTTTGGAATTTCAAAATAAAATAGATTTCTTTCAAAAATACAAGCTTAATGGAGATTCTAGGGGGAAAAGAAACTAGCACCAGCATATTCTGGAATGTTGCATATACGGCTGCATATTTTCATCTCATTAATCAAGGAATTTGTTTTCCAGCTGGATTTCTGTCTCCCAACCACAACTCCTTACCCACCTTTCTGCAGTGTGTAACATGCAGTGGAATTGTCTTAATGCAATAACTGTATCCTAATTTAACTCTCATATTTTCAAGCACATGATCAGAAGCTAATAAATTATACCAAGAATTCTCTTGAATAAGGCGTATCTTTTTTTCCCCAAGAGTGTTAGCTATCAGACCTGTCAGTTCTGTGTCATACACACCTAGTAAATTGGCCTAAACTAGAGGCTGTATATTTCTTTTGTGATTAAATCATCAGTTGCTTCTAAAATACTCATTTTACTATTGCCTCAATGAGTGGAAATGGTCTCATGTCAGACTGCTTGCTCTTCAGCTCCTTATAGTTTAAGAAGGAGTGCACATTCAGTTCAAACATTCTGACTTGGCAAATTTTGGTGCTGCACTGTCAAGCAGAATTATATCACATCTGATACACTGAAGATTTGTAATGAGGTCTGCACCCCTCAATGTTGCTGCACTGCCAGGCTAACAATGAAACTGTGAGACCCAAGCTGCTACTGCTGGCTGAAATGGCTGAAATCCCTGAACTTTATTGATACAGAGCTTTGCCCCAGGCTAGACTTTTGCCTTGTGCTCAAACTAACTAGTACCCAGGAATCATTCTGCTCTACTACCCAGTCAGTTTTGGGTTTCTGAATGATTAAAAAAATTATCATATGACAGAAGCTGCAAAGTAATAGAAACTGGCCATCCATTAAATAGGGTATTGAAGGGATACTGCAATAATTTGTTGGAGGAGTTTTCTGAGATCTTTTTGAAAAAACAAGATAGATATGTCCTGAATCTGAGCAAGAAAGTCACCAGAACAATAAGAAAAGGAAAATAACTTCGAGAATACAAGAACTATTTTCTTTCTGCTGGTTATAGAAAACATGGTTTATTTGAGAGCATGGAGCTTTGTCTATTCAGAGTGTCTATGTCATAATCTGTATCTGTAGAACCACATATAAACTATGAATTTTGTAGTTCAGGGAATTTTAATATGAAACGTGAGCACTGAGCATGTACTTCTATTTTTCCAGTAAGAGAAACTGGCATTGAGCCACTGACACATTGCCTCATGGTCACTGGGTCGAGTTCGGTATGGATTTGCTATGGCACAAGCCAATGGCCATCTCACCTCTCACAGGCCACACTGCCATACTCTGGGTGTGGAAGTATGAAAACACCTATGAAGCAGAGCTCAAGGCAAGGATTTCAATTTTTGAATTCACCTCTGACTCAGTAGTCAAGGTCACTTCTTTCTCTAAGCAGCCTGTAAAATTGCTTTGCCTTTTTATTTCAGTTCCCTAGTACCTATTTCATGTTGGCTTCAGCTGAAATTAAGTTCTTATCATCTTTGAGGTATAAGGAACTTGTTAAAATGGAAACCTTTACCTCATTTCAGAAGCAAGAGAGTTTCAATAATTATTTCTGCTTATACTATTCTTTGAAATTCAAATGCAAAGCAAAAACCCTGCAGCATTATGAGTAAAACTGAACAGCATTGGCTTAGTTATATCCATTCACTTATGCTTGCAAATGTGGGAGATAATTTAGGAAACAGTTACTGCGTAAGGAAAAATATCTTTTAGATGTATATGGACACCAAGGTACATGGAATAAATGCTGCTAAAAGGGGCATATCAAAATGACCTAGGATGAGAGTGGGAGACAAGAAAATACAAATGCTGAAAACAGAATTAGAGGAAAAAAAGAGGGATATTTCAGAAAGGCGGGAAAGTGAATGGAAGTAACAGTTGTGTGTAATGTAAAAGCTGTAGGAGGGAGAAGGGACAGTTTGATATTTTACCATTTCAGAGCAGAAAGAGAGCAGGAACTGCAAAGGAGAAGGAATGTGTAAATGCTTGAAGATCACACTGTAGTGAGATCCATGAATCTCGGTGGTGGAAGGAATTAAAGGGGTTTTGGGCAACCACACGGAGGGAATAAAAATAAAAAATAGCATTTGGGTTTGAATTTAAGAGCTAATTGTGAGCTCTCCATTTTAATGATAACAAATACTCTTACTAAGAATTGTATTTGATGGATGTTTCATGTATAAAAAGGATTAAAAATATTTTATTTATTTTTAAATCAGGTGATAGACACTAGCCTGTGTTATTAGCTAGCATAGTACTCCTATAGGTGTTTTTCACAGGTAATACTAGTTGGCTTTACATACAAAAAGTGTGTGTTCCTTTGTCTCGACTTTTCCAATAATATGACAAAATGCCAATGATCACCTTGTAGGTGCTGAATCGCCTCCAGTTCAGATTGGTACTTGAACAAGCTGATAGCTGTTCGGTGATCTGAATAAAACAATTTTCATGTTCATTAAGGCTCCAGTAAGTCCATGTGTCCTTTTCATAAGCTGTCATTTACTTCTTAAACTTGTTTTATTCATTAAACTAGTTTTGAGGGATTCTGATGGAGTTGAGAGGAAAAGGCTCTTAATATCTCATTCATTGAAATTATTTCAGTCTCAACGTTTGCAAATTTGGCATCATTCATAAAAGCAACAATCACATGGGAAGCACAATCACATATATCAGAATTTCTGTACAGTTTGGATTAAAACATAAGTCTTTGCCTGTGGCTCTAGGCTTAACAGGTGCCATTTGGAATGATTCATGTGGTCTGGTGAGTCATAAATGGTGGTTACTACTGTAAAGGACAGTGTGTGCAGGACACCTCTTCAGCAACATAATATTATTTTTCTTCTGTGCCAAATATCCTTTGATATCTCTTTCTTTTGGGTTAGCTGCCTCCTTAAAGTTCCTGGCAGAAAAAGACATGATACAGCTCATGCCCCCACAGTGGTTCTTGTTTTCCAGAGAGAGAAGAGTTTGCCTCTATAATGTCCAGCTCCTCAGAGCATAAAGACCAGCTTAGCAGAGGCAGAAATTGTTACTGCAAGGCAGCCAGACATGGAAAATTGGAAAGGTCACTGAAATTGTTGGCCCATAAAAATAGAGAAGGAGGGTGCTGGGCATGGAGAAGAGCAGATGGCACATGAGCTGATGTTTTCAGCAGAGTTCACGGTGAGAAAACCACTGTGCTTCTCTGTGCAGCTCTAACTAAACAGCAGAAAGTGTATGCTCAGAACAGATCAGAATTAAGAAAAGTGAGAGAAAAGAAATAAATCTAGCCTGAAAATACAACAGAAGCTAAGCTGGAGGGTGAAGACTCCCCTACGCATTTCTTCTTTCTTTCTTCCTATTTGTAAACCTTTTCTTCAGTAGCAAGGTAAAGGCTGTCCCATATCATTTCCCCTGCTGGGTGCCACTCCCAAAGCCATGTCCCAGAGCATCCATGGTGCTGAGCCCATTTTGCTTCCACAGCTCTTCTAGCAGCACCCAGCAGAGCCTTGGCCTCAGGCTGGGTGTGTGGCCTTCGCCTTGCAAAAGGCTGCTGAAAGGCTGTACTTTGGCAATGTGCACTGGTTTCTTAGAATTGTGTTTTCTGGTGGAATGTATCAGTGGTCAAGAGGTGTGAGGGCTGTTGTGTAGAATAGTTATTCCACCTGCTTGTGAGGAAAATTTTCCTCAGATGTGTTCATGGCAGATCATCCCTAATGTTTTGGGTTTTTTTCCCCAGTGTTCCTTGTTTTACATTCCTAGTAACTAAATAGGACTGCTGGAGAGCATGGCCCAGTTTTCCTCTCATGATAATGTGCTTGAGAATACTTAAGTTGATGTGCAGAATTAAGGCACATAAATAGGTTTCTTTGTATTTTCTCTTAATGCAAACAATGAGAATTCTGTCTGTAAGCAGTTATCATTATTCAGACTTCTGTTGGCTTTTTCAGGCACCAAAAGCTCTCATTTTATGATTTCAACGAATAGTAGGATTTAGACAGAACTTGACAAGTCTGCTCAACTGTTTGGTTCATGGTAACAGAATGCCTTTCCTTCACCCTTTAATTTAGTGTATAAAAGAATGTACTGTGTCGGTGACAACTTAAAGAAGAAATGAAAAGAAGCCCTTTGTGTTGTGTTTCCTCCCCAGGGAAAGGATATGTTTTTCCCTTTCTTTTCCAATCCAACAAGGTGTGCCAAGTGTTCATTTAACCACAGTACAAACACAAAAGAGGTGGCCTGAATAAAGAAATGGCTAAATAAACCAGATTATTCCTCTACCTTCTGCTTGAATGACCAACATACAAATCATGTTCACTTTCTAGAAGCCAACCAGACTGCAGCAAGTCTGTTCAGAGTACAATCAAATTTCTACCAATACAGGCCACTGAAATATTTTAGAGGGAATATAACTCTTCCAATTTTACAAGAGTTCAATCTATGCCAAAATTAAATCCATCTTTCACTTCAGTTATGATTCAGTATTAAATGAAGTAGATCACACTTTGAGTCAATGAATGCAAAGGCTCAGTAATGACTGTGAGCTATTGTATCTTTTTCTCCATCTCAATTTAATTTTTACCACAGTTTTCAACTCCAATATTCTGTTGCAGCACTCCTCTTTGTTTGTAAGCTTTTGAACTGGTTTTTACCCAGGTTGAAACATGCAGAAGAGACAGACTTCTGTACAAGCTGCAGGCTCTCCTTATTTCCATTATGTCAAATTAATTTTGAAGTTAGGCATCAGAAATTGTGCAGTCAAGTTCATTTTGGGCCAGGATATCAGGGCTGTGCAGTCAAGCTCAGAACAGCTACTTTGTTTATTATATAATACATTCTAAAAGAAGCAAGCCCATTTATTATAGAAAAAAACCCAAACAACCAACCAAAACACCCTTGATATTTAGTGAATTTTCCCGCACGCGTTTGCACCTTTTTCTGATTTTCTTTTACTGATTGTTCTTCACATAAATCATGTTCAATTAATTAAAAGCAGTAATTTTAATCAGATTTAACAAATTGCAATGAAATTATATCAGGGAAAAAATGTCACTGCACACAAGTATTGAGACATTAAATTAAGATATTGTTTTGAAGGAAGAGGCAAGATAGAGTATTGTTTATTTTATTCTCTCTAAATTCTTGTTCATTTTGGTCTGATGGTAAAAATTTGATTAAAATATATAAACTAATGGTGCCTTTCATCAAGAATTCATGTTGCTATGTGAATATGCTAGTTTTCAACTGGAAGGTTTGGGAGTTGATTATATTTGCTTTTAATTAGGGGGAAATGATACCCAGAAATCAAGTTAGCATCTACTCTTCTTGTTCTTTACAAAGTCAGACTAGATTAAAAGTAATTTCTAAATTTAATACCTATTATACTGCAGTGAGATCCTGTCCCTGTTGCTGAATAAAATAACATGCAAACACAGCTCTCCCTCCCTATTTGATTTTTTTCTGCAGATGTCTGTCTTCAAGAGGGTGATTGCTGTTTTGGCAACCTAATGTAGTCAGGTCATTTACCTGTTAAACATTGCTTAATCTGGTTTACCTAGCTTGATTATGAGCTAGATAAAAATTGCAGAAGATAGAATTTGTGTTATTTTCTCTCTGACATTTCTTTTCCTTGCTTTTTTGATCTCAGCCACTCAGGCCTCTAAGTCTTCCTCAGGTGTCTATCCCCAGCTATATCCTAACAGGAAAGTTAAATTAATTTAAGAGAAATTCATTCACTACAATATGTTATATGTTAGGCAATCATTTCTTCTAGAACTGGGGTGCAAAGGGAAAAAAGTAGTCAGCTGCCATTTCAGTGGCTTCTAGTTTTTCTGTAGAGAAGAGAAAAATATATGTATAATAACTTCAGTGAAATTCTTGTCTTGCATTCAAATCTTTATGTGTTATTAGGATTGTACTTATTAGCTCACATAGACATAGAACTATTATTTCTCAAAGGAGAAGAAGAATAAGCATGTGATTTCCTTATTCTTTCACACATTTCATACATCCTTTTATCTATAGAGAGATTATTGGGATTTATTAATGATGTTTAAATCTGCTGTACTATTAACACAACCTTACAGACCATCACAATGTTTAAATCTACTGTACTATTAACACAACCTTACAGACCATCACAATGTTTAAATCTACTGTACTATTAACACAACCTTACAGACCATCACAATGTTTTCCTATATTGCTTAAGAAAGGCTTGTGTCCTCTCATAGTCTTTGAGCTTAAGCCCAAATAATTTTTTTTCCTTTTTTCTCCCTGGGGCCTTCTAATGCTGACCAGGTCATATAATCCATATCCATCTCCCCACCTCAGGAATTCAGGAGTGATCCTTTAAGTTTTTCTTCAGATCATCCTATGCTTTTGTGGGACTCTCTCAAGGACTCCAATTATGAAAGAGAAAAGCACACAGATAAAAACTTGAGCTCTCTCTTAAAGGAAAGGTTACTTGGTTTTAAAGTTTTCTTCTTCAGACACAGAATCAAGGCTGATGTTTCCTTTATGTCACGATATAGACACTCTTCTTAAATTCAGGAATTCACTAATACTGAGTAATTGCAGTGCTGGCACATCTGTGCTCAATGCTATCAAGTGTCATAACACCATTGCTGAGAAAAAAAGTAGGGAACAGCACCTCTTTTTCTACAGCAGTACCTTAATTTGTGTTGCTTGCAGGAAGCTGGTATTCTAAACAGAGGTTCCAAAGTCCTGCTTGACATAATCTTCCTCTTCAGGTATTTTCACTGTTGTAGATTAAAATATGGTAGATTTTTATGGCACTGAAAGTTCTGCCTCTCTCCTTTTGTTTCTTTAGAATGAACTTAATTATAGCTGTCTAGGGTGATACACTTCTAGACTGAATTTCAGCAAGTGTTTCCCAGAGGTTTTAGTGCACAGCTTTAATGAAAGCTTTTGAACTTTTGGCTCATTTTTTTGAAAGCTTCTACCAACCATTATAACATCCCAGGGAGATGGGACAACTGAGGACTCCTATGTTAAATTATGAAGTTTATTATGTTATATTTGCCCCATGCTCATAGTTTCTATGTACAGTCAACAGTTCTACAGCATCATGCAGTCTTCTGGATCAGAAGCTGTAGTATCTCCTGGGCTTTGTATAATTGCTATCACAAATTAGTTTTTCTAGGAGTAATAGTCTGAATGTTGTTCACATGCTAGTAAGGACTAAATTTTGTCATGCAAATAAGGAAGAAGTTTTTTATGATGACAGTGATAAGACACTGGCACAGGTTACTTAAAGAGGTGGTGGGTGCTCCATACCTGGAGACATTCAAGGTCAGGATGGACAGGACTCTGAGCCACATGGTCTAGTTGAAGATGTCCCTGCTCATTGCAGAGGCATTTTGAAATCAGTTTCCAACCCAAACTATTCTATGACTCTGTGATTCTGTGGTAAGTAATTGTATTCTCAAAACATCATACTCTCTAAAACTTGATGAAAGACGGGAAGTTTCTAAACATTAGTGATGCAAATAAATGTATTCATAACAGATTCAATAGCTATTACTTACAGTTCTATGGAATCAAATTTATTTTTGGAGTCCTTAAAAAGCTGTTAAAATTTAAATGTAAAAAAAACCCCTTCTTTTCATTATGTGCTTAGCCATCTTGCAATAGTACTTGGTAAACATGAACACAAATATTTGCTATAGGTGAGAATTTGGGTGTAGTGTTTTGGCATGTTTGCTTTGGACCAGCATGGCATGGTTCTCTTTCCTCTCCCTGCCCTTTATTTCCTTTCTTTTTCTTTTCTTCAATAATCAGAAGTGGATTTCTGTCCTGCTGAGGTTGTTACATATCAAAAGTTTCCCATTCTTCACTAAAATATTACAAAGGGAAAAAACCTGTACAAGTGAGAGGAAAGAAGTACATAAATAAATGCATGCATGCAAACATGAATGCATAAATTTAAAAAAAAAATCTCACATACTTCAGTACAGCCAGACAGTAATGCTCCCAGTGGAAAGCAGGATTCAAGTTACTGGAGTAGTTAATAAATCTGTATGTGAATTCCGTATCTTCCTTGGGATACTGCTGACAAAACATGTATCACAAATACAAATCCAAAGAATTCTGGAACTGCCCCTGAGTTTTAGGGATGTATTTCCTACTTTGTTCTACTCTGTTCCTCTTCCATTCCTTGTTCAGCCAAAAATGCTTAAGAAAAGGAAACCATATGGAGAGATGTGTGGATATTGAACAGCTAGAGTTGAGGAAGCTGTGTCTGATAGCAACTCCATTGCTGTAGTGTGCAAGATACAGGATATTTCCAGGCAATAGTTGGAGGGGTTGCATGAACAGAAAATAGTAGATGGGTGTTTTGCTCTAAAAGTTCTGCAGCTAGCAGCTTTTGTTAGACATGCTGTAGGTATCCCTGGGTTTCCTGATGCTACTGACTGGGCCTGCAGAGTTTGACTGAAAGGAACAGCTTCTTTGTGTGCAGTATTCTTCAGTGACCTTCAAGCATCACAGAAAATGTATCTTTTGAACTTGATATATTAAGTGATATTGCTAGATGAAGAGAACTAGAAATGTAAACTCCGTAGAGCAGGAAACACCCAGAAATAGTGGTCAAGAATCTGCATGTATAAGCACAGTCAAACTACGGGGTGAGTGGTACTGGGGCACATCCTCTTGGCCGGTGATTGGGAGTTTCCTCTAAGCCTTTTTGATTTTGTACTTTGCTTCTGCATCTGGGCATCCATCTGACCTTTACATCCATTGGATATTTACAACAGAACCCCACTTCTGTCTCCCTGTCTAATGTCAAACTTCTCATAAGTGTTGTCTTCACTCCCTGCGCAGGTGAACGGCATTGATCTGCGAGGCGCTACCCATGAGCAGGCAGCGGCTGCGCTCAAAGGAGCGGGGCAGACGGTAACGATCATAGCACAATACCAGCCAGAGGGTAAGTGAAATAACCACCTGGAAGGCAGATGGCAAAAGAGAAGTGCTCTGAAGCCACTCAGGATGAAGCTGTTGTAGATAGCAAGTTTCCCAGTTATCATCAGCAGTCATCTGGAATGAAAATTAAAGTGACAGTTCTGTCCCAAGGAAATGGCTGTATTTTTGTACAGGCTTGACTTTTAGAAGTGTTTTATGCAACTGTAAGAGTGCTCTTTAAGTGTGCATGTAATAACACAGTAATCAACAATTAATCTTTATTCTCTGTAGTATTTATGTTCTTTTCTAGTCTCTTCCTGGAAACAGGTGGTGCAAAGATAGTTTAAGAGTGAACAGAAATGCCAGGAAGATCTGACATTGCTTCTGATTAGAATTAGACAAGGATAAAAGCTTCCTACAGAATGTATTGAGCTTCTCATTATTACTTTGGATGACAGCATCCTTGTACCTTCATGGCAATTAGGCCTGGATAACAACTACTTATTAGAGAAAATGACAGCTTTCTAAATAAAAGCATCAGCAGGAAATTCAGCAAAATGTAAGACATTTAAGGTGGGATGCATCTCATTCAAATTTTGCTGCCTAATATTTAGTTTTCAAAAGGTTAAGCTAGTTTCAGTGGGCAGAAGTAGGCACTGGTTGATTTGGAGTCCAGAATTAAAGGACAGAACTTGTTTTCCATGAGCAGCAGGGACTATCTGAGGTTCTCAAGGAATTTGTGAGAGGAAGATTACCTTCTGATTCAAAATCAAGGAAATCAAGGTGGTTTTCCTCTACAGTAGTTGTTACTTAAAAGGCTTTGCCAGATTAATTCAGCAAGTACAAGTGTCTGTGAAGACTTGCTGGCACTCTGTTGTCATTTTTCAGGAAGCAGCTCTAGCTCAATTCACAAGTTGATTCTACCTGATTGTGCCCAGCCTAGGAGATATGTAGGTCTCATGGGTGAAACAGCAGTCTAATAACATGCTCAGTCATCAGGTTCTTTTAGGGAAGATGAATTAGTTCTTCCAGAATTTATCCAGTATGATACTTTTCTTCATTTCTTTGGGTCCTGATGATAGCGCTCAAGCTTCTGTTTTAGGCAAATGTACAGTTGTGCTTCAGATCTGGAATCAAGAATCCATTTATTAGTTTATCTGTACTTGAGTCACCAAACAGAATAAATTAGGCCGTAGTAAGAAATGGGCAGATGATTGCAAATGAAATTGAAAGTATCTATCTTTAGTTAAATAAATGGAACATATTAATATAAAAATTCATGAGTAATGATCAGTATTATTTCAAAGAGGTATTGAAAAGCTATTTCATTGCAGATAGAAGTCCGCACTGGGTTCTGAATGAAACCATGTTCCTATTAGTTCCAGCAGTCTTGTTTGCTGTCTGGTGATTTTACACCGCAATTATCACCATGGTATCTGGGTACTTGTAACAATCAGTGGCATGTCACAGTTGTACCATGCCGCTGTTAATACACAAAAAAATACATCACTTGACAGCTTTTTCCTATTAGAATTGAACTTTTAGTTGAAATACATGTATCTTGCATTTTAGCAGCTTGGTCAAATTCAGTTGAGGTGAACATTCAATTCAGATGAAGCTGATGAAATCCATCAGGTATTTTATACTGGGTACTTACTCCATTTTTACTATGTCTTTGCTCCCTTCACCAACAACCCTATTGAGGGCAGACTAGTCCCAACTGCATCACTTCTTGGCAGTGAAGCGAAGCCAGTTTTCTGTTTCAGCCAAGTAGCTCAAAACACACCACAGAGGGTGAAGCTTGTGAAGAACAGGGCCCAGAAGTTTGTCTTTTTATAGTAAATGGTTGAATCTTTAAAGGTATTGAGGGTACTCTGTCCAGCATGTGTTATGTTACAGCTGAAATATTTACTATTAATCTGAGATTCTGGCTAATGCAAACTGCATAAATCAGATGTAAAATGAAAAATTTGTTTCCTGAGAAATCCCTGACATCAAAGAAGGATGAGAAAAATTTTAGAGTTAAGTAGCCTTCACAGAGAATTATTTAAAGATTTATAGGTTACATAGAAAGACACAGTCTGTATGAGACTAAATGCTAATATAATTCTAAAGTTATTACAGAGCTCTTTTTATCCTTTATTTGAAATTTATACCTGATTTCTTATTTACTACATCTTATCTTTTTGCATATATTGGAACATAGTCATAAAATAGTCTTAAAACTGTACAACTGTGCTTCCCTCATGGGCTTCTCAATTTTGAATGTTTCCAAATGTAGTAAAGTACATAAGCTAAGTTGGCTGGTGGCTTGCTTCTTCCATTTTCACACTGGAAGTTCTGTTATTATAACTTCAGGTTTTTCTGGGGAGATCCAAAAATAGCCACTGCAAATGTTAACCAATACATTTTTTTAATCTCTTTCAGATTTTTAAGCCATTAGATATCATTGCAAAAAAACCCCAAAACCATTCAATGAACCCTTTAGCAATTGCTATTTCAGGTATTGAATAATGATAAGTACCAGTCAATAGTGTAAGCAAGATGATGATTAGCAATTAAAATTGTGAGTAGAAAAAGCTTTTATGCAGTAAAGGAAAGCTTCCAGTATGCTTGTCTTGGTATTTTCTCAAAAAATAAATAATATGCTCTGCTATGGGAAGAAATGTAGGTGAATTCTATAGAAACAGCTTTCAAAGTTTAAATGTCCCTTTCCTTGTCTTAAACAGAATCCCATTCAAAGCCTCATATGAACTTCCTTCGCCTTAATGTGTAGAGACTTGGCAGCGGGTCTCATAAGAATGGTAACTTCTACAAAAAGAAAACTCTAGTGCTTGCCATCAATTTGAATAGCTTTTCCCATCAATATTCTGGTGCTTTTTTTTGTCATCCTGTTGGGAATGCACGGATGCAGAGATGAGCTCAGACAAAACAGAATAGCATCACATTTTTTTGAATGCTGTCAGATCTGTGGTTGGTGATGGTGCTCAGCTGAACCACACTGCTCACCCCTCAGATGAAGGTGGTCTCGGTGAAAATGCTGTAGAAGAGCACAGATGCTGAGAATAAAGAGAGAATAGAAAAGGCAAACAGTGATTTCATACAAAGTAGTTCAATGGAAACAAAAGGGATTGTATAAATGGAGAACAAATTCCTCATTTCTTCTGTCCTTTTTTCCTTAGTTACACTCACCTTTATTTCCCTCTTCTCTCTGAGAAACAGAAGAGGCAAAGTGTTACAAAAATCCAAACAGAAATGTAAATTCTGTGAGCAAAATTATGTGCAGGTTACTAAAAGCAAGAGGAAAACAAATCACAGACATTAAAAAAATCAGAACACAGCAGTAGAAGTACGTATTTAGGAACAGCAGCCATAACTCTGGGCTTTTTGAGTGATTCCTTACTTTAATTTAAAAAACTGAAAATAACTTAAAAAATAATTTTAAAAACTGTGTACTGAATGTTATGTACATGTGTAAATGGAGGACAATTCATGTTAAGCATCATGATCACTTAATAATCATTGTGGATGTAGTTCATATGAAGGTTTGTTGACAAACATCAGTCTACACTAACAAGTCCCCACAGGCTGTAGCAAGATAACCTTTCATATTCTTGTGAAACTCACATCTTCTGCACATGGTTGATACAAAATTAAAGATAATTTAAGGACCAAAAGGTACTTACAGCAAAATTAGAAGACAAACTCATTGCTTATATTTAGCTTTGCACTCCGATTTTTTAAAATGCTTAATAATCAGAAGCATTTTAACTTTCCTCACAGCTTAGCAACTTTCAGATCTTTTTTAAAAAATTGCACAGATAAGAAGTAAATGCAAAAAAAAACCCTGAGGCTGTAAAACAATCTTAGGATGTAACAGTGTGTCCTATTAAACAATTATGTAGAAATTAAAATGGAATATATACCACACAGGTATATATTACATTCTACAGTTCCAGGTTTTTCTTCAGGACATATTTTGGTGTTTAATGGCAAAAGTTGCAAGCACAGCCCAGTATGAAATGAGTTAAGAATAAAAGCATTTTTTCAGTTAAACTAAAATATATTTTTAAAGAAAAGGGAGCTTTGGTGACAATTTGTCCTGAAAAGACAGAGCTTTGGAGCAGGGACAGGCAGAGTATTAGTCTCCTAATAAAGCTGCTAAAAAGCTTTATTGTGCATTTTAATCTCAAAAGCTCATGTTCCTTTCCCCCACAGCAGTGTGAAAAGGTGAACTGTAGCCTTAAGCTTTTTGCAGAATACTCTGTGCCAGTGGTCTGCAAGCTGAGCTGTGCTGCATTGCAGTACCTCTGCAGCTATTGCCTCACAACAGTCCCTGGAAAAGTGTTAAGCCCATTGGAAGTTTCATGTGCTTTCAATCTTTCAAGCGAGCCAATTAACCAGCTCCCTTAACAGCTTGCATACAGGCAAAATGTTAATTGATTACAGTTTGATTAGAGCAGCTGACACTGAAGAGGTTAAAAAGTTATTACAGTGAAAGAACTCGTGCTTTATCACTTTCTGAGTGAGCTGCTTCTCAGCTCCTGCTGTGAGGTGTGTAGCTGAGCTTTAGATACAGAAAGAGTGTGAGAGGGAGAGACACTGTGATAGGCAGTGTCTGTCTTTGCAGGCAATAGCTAAGGAAATTTTTGAAGATCTGCACCTAAGCAACTCCTGGAAACTCTGATACCAAATTTACTTTTTCATTCTTTTGCTCCTAATTCAGGGAGATTCCATAGTACATTAGAATAGACCTAACTTCTATAAGCAGTGCCAGATTTTATGAAAAAATACCCCTTGTTTTACACATTCACCTGAGCTACAGATGCTGAGATTTGCTTTTATTAAAACATCAGATGAAAAATTGAGGAGTCACTTCTGAAGGACTCTGAAGTGATGGATATTTTTTAGAACTTAGTCCTTTTTTATTCCCTGCTTCTGCCTCAGAGTACAAACGCTTGTCTCCTCTTTTGGTACAACAGTCACATAGATTCCTGATTCAGACATTTAACCTTTCCAGCTGCTGTGCGAAATAGGTAGATTTAAAAAAAATACAAAAGGCAAAGAAATTAATTATATTTATTCATCTCTGTCTAGGTTACTTCTGTGCTTTGAAATATGACTAGCTGTATTAAAGCTCCCTTTCCCCAGCTGTTAAAAAGGAATGTAGCTTAATTACTTGGATAAAGTTGCATTACAGCAGTTGGCATTCATCTGGAAGTCACTGTATCCCATTGCCAAAAATGCAAGATATTAGAGTTACATTTCATGAATGTGCATTAAAGAACAGAACACAATCTTGTAACAGCCAAGCTAGAACTGACCAAAGCCCATTTGCTGAGGATCCAGTTTCCAGCAGTGGTCAGCAGCTTCGAGAACGGAGAAAGACCAGGACAAGCACATAGTGATACTTAGCCTGAGTACTGTCCTACTCACCAGGGAGGGTGAAAAATCCTCTCCTTGGCTTCAGACAGAAAACACCACCACTATAAAGATGAATAAAAGCGAAACAAAGTTTAGAGGTGTGTTTCATAGCATGTCCTGCTGAAGTTCATGGAGTCAATTTTGTTTAGAAGCTTGGTCAATTTTTTTAAATTAGGAAAATTGAGAAAGCATGAAAAATATAAATTTAAAAACTCAGCATTATGTTAGTATATTTTCCCCATGTATTAGAGCCTTTTTTTTACTTGACACCACAAGAGAAGAAGCATTGCAAAACTAGAGAAATTTTTATTTCAAATCTCAATTTTATTGATAATAGTTGATAGTGCACCATATTTCTCCTTGGCAAGTGACTCTTTCAAATAGCAGTGTTAAAAGCCTCATTTTTTCTCCCTCTTTTTACAGTGACATCTCAAACTCTACTGTTTTCTTACTTACCCATAGAGGTTTTTTTACTATGTTGAAGAATAGTTAATAATTTTCTCTATCTGATTATATGGCAAGGCCTATGCCTCCCCTATTTATGCATGAAGTGCCCATTGAAAAGAGATGTGCTAGTTTCACATGAATTAATATTTAGAAAGAAGGAAAAAAACCACTACAGGAGGTTAGCCAGATCATAGAATAATTTCACTTGGAAGGGACCTTTAAAGGCCAGCTAATTCAAAACTTCCACCCATGATCAGGGACATCTTCAACTAGATCAGTTACTCAGAGACCCATCCAATCCTTGAATGTTTCCAGGGACGGCATGACAGATGATGCTGAGAAAAGTAGTTCTCCCTTCTAGTAATTTTAACGTTTTGCTTCAAGAAAAGTGCCAGAGTTCACTAAGCAAGTAATTGCCCCTTTGTTGCAGATATTTCTGTGTTAGTGAAGATGTTTAAAAGAATTCTGTGGCTGCAATACACAACTTCATGTAGCACACCAAGTGGTATTTGTTGTGTTCAAAACTAATTCTTGAGTGCTCCAGGCTATGTCAGCAGTTAATGTACAGGGTTAAATGTTGAGATTGGTATTTTCTGCCTTTCTTTTGATCTAAGAAATACAATTTTGGTGACTTTCAGACAAATGCACAAGTGCCAATATAGTACCTACTTGTCTGGCCATGCAAGACCTTTGCCTTAAGTTTAGCTTTTGTGCCTCTATTAGCTTCATATTATTTAGAATATACTGCTTTTATTTTTACATTGTTGGAGAAAAGCCTTTATTATTTCACTGCAAGTTTCACAATATCTTTACCTCAAGTAAAACCCCTAAAGCATATTTTAAATTGAAAGGGTGGTTAAAAATTCTGATTAACTCTCAAATTACTTTTTCATCTCACAGCATTTCCTTTCTGCTTGCCTGAGCTGTCCTCACCACAGATTCCACTCTACTGCAAATTAATTCTAGTCCCTGAGTGTCTCTGTCTGTGTTCATGGACATTGCCTCAGCACTGACAGATACTTCTGGGGCTCATCAGATGCCACAGCCGAAGCATCATGAGTTACAAATATTCATGTAAAGTCAAACCTTAGTAGGCTTTTGCATAAGGCACAAAAGACATTTTAATTCCTCTGTTAAATTTAAAGATCACTTTCCTAGTAGAGTTACATAGCAAAACCTGTACAACACTGAATATTTTATTAAAAGAATAATTCTATTTTTTTTTCTTTTTTATTGTCTTTGTCTAAAATAGTCAGCACTCACTATGCATCTATGCACGAAGCAAGTTATGGATATATTTTCTTAATGCTTTTCTGCAGATTCACTTGTGTTTAATGTAGTCATACTTGTCTGCTAGAGTGTATTTGCTGTTTCCTTACAGACTCCCGAGCTTTCTCAATTCCCATTTTCATGAATGTTTCATTTTAAGTACTTAGTTTTTCATTCAACCATATAGAAACTCTTGTTTCTATCAACAGGCTTAAGTTTCCTTGAATAGTACATTCTTCATTGAAGAATATACAGTTGTCAATGTTGTGCAGGGAAAGTATTATTTCCTTTTAAAACCTCTCTTTTCTTCTTTTTGTTTTAAATGTGAAGACATGAAGTTATGTGGTTGGGAGTTGTTTTCTGTAGTCCTTTAAGCTGCATTAGTAGTGGAGGTCTTGCTTAAGTTTCTGTTGTTCTAACATAGCTGTCTGTGCTTAGTCATGTTTATGTACGCTGAGAAAAAGTGTGTCTGCTAATTCCTCATGCTGGAGGTTACAAATTACTTTCCTTTGACAATTTATTAATTTAAGTTCAGTATTTTCTACTTTTTGCTGTTTTGTTAAGGTAGTCGTAAGTCTAGTTGGGAATGGAAATAAAGAGTTGGTTTTCCTTTTGCAACAGGACTAATGTTTGCAGCTGCTCATTTAACTGGTAAATATGGGCTACAGATTGTTACAAATTTTCCTCCCTGCCTTAGAGTTCACTAAAACTCTGTTTTTGTCCTTACCTGACAGATTTTTCAGAAAACAAGACCTTTCAGTGGCAAAGGCATGTATGGATATGTCCTGGTCTTTTAGAAGGGAGTATGCTGCTGAGTGAGCAGAGGGGTGCCCAAGGATAATTCACTGTAGAACCAGAATAAGGTTGACATTATTTCTGAAGCCATTCAGGTGTTTCTTTTCTCAATCTCTTTTTTCTTTCAATTTTTTATTGGGATTTTCAACTGGAAAAAAATGTGTTTTGTGCCAAAGATGCTTTGTGTTTACTTTCAATTTTTACATTTTAAGCAATAAGTCATACCAAGATTTTTTCTATTTTAATTATTTTACAGCTACATCCTTTCATATATCATATGACCTAAGAAGCTCCTATTTATTGCTGTCTATTTACTTTAAAATGTGTTTACTTTTCCTTCTTATTGATGTTTACACTTTGCAAAGACATGGTGTGTATCTTTGTTGTTTTGCTGTTTAGTTAACTTCAGTGTCAGATTTTTTTTCCTTCTTTTCTTACAATTAATCTAAGTCAGTCCTATGCTATTGGCACTGCCTCTCCTAGTCTTCCTAGTAACTAAAAACTTCAGTTTTAGAGACTGTTATATAACAGGCTGGCCCTGGATGATTGGGCTATTAAAGACTTCACAAAAATATTCTTTTATCTAAACGGTTTAACACATTTTAGTATATTGGAATTCAAAAACTGGAAACCTGTTTTTCTTCTGCCCTCGGGTGAATTACTTCATATAGAGACATGACTGAAACTACAAAGTACTTCATTAACTGGCTGACATTCCACAATATAGTCAATATTACCAATGCTCATGTGCTTAAAATAATAATAAAATACAGATTCGGTACAGTTCTTGTGTATTCAGCTTATGTCCCTAGAAATATGAATACTAGAACTTAACCTTTCCTTGAAGTAATTTATGTGAAAGTACTGAGCAAGTAAAATGTTTCAGTTTGAAATTAAAATTATATTATCCTGATGTTTCCTGCAGAGCGTCTCTTGAATCTCTAGAAAAGAAAAAAAATTAAGTAATTTTGCTTTTGAATCTATCCTGCAAGTTCAAGGTGCATTTGTGTCAGTGTTTAGTTAGAAAGCGAGAGTTTCTGGTGTCAGTTTTTCTGCTTGCAAGCAAAAACACCAGCAAGGGAGAAAGTGGTGAGGCACTGGCACAGACTGCCCAGAGACTTTATGGATGCCCCATCCCTGGAAGTGTTCAAGGCCAGGTTAGGTGGGGCTTGGAGCATCCTGGTTTTGTGGAAATGTGTTCCTGCCCATGGCAGGGGGGTTGGAACTGGATGATCTTTAAGATCCCTTTCAAGCAGAACCATTCTGTGACTCTGTGACTAATCCTATGATACACAGGGATGAACTTTTCCCGCAAGATGCAGAGATTATCACCTGCTTCTGAAGATCTCTTGCTGAGGAAAGATAGCAAGTCTGATATAAAGTGACAACCGTTATGCTGGCATTGATGAGTATCGCAGGAGACAACAGCACATCAGGGATTTTCTTGGTCCAGTGCTATGGCTGCTATCAGCACAAAATTCTCAGTGAGTGTTAGAGACAGTCCTTCATGATTTGTCTTTTTAAAGTTTACAGTTCTTGACACATACAGGGATTTGCTTTTAATTATAATACAAAGCTAAGCAAAAATAAACAAAAAAAGTGTGATGTTTTATTTAAATGAGTCCATTGGCTAAGCTGCTTGCCCAAGGTCTCTCAGTCAAGATGTAATTCTCTCTGAGGTCATTCAGCCTTTGTTGATGAGGTGAGTCTTGTCTCACCAGCTGTAGTGTCACATATTGATGACTAACTTAAGGCTGGATGGACAAAGCTAAGGCAAAATGAATAGACAGACCTCTTCTGGTGTCCCTGCAAAGCAGCTGCTGGAAAGTGCTATGCAGACATCAAACTGCTTTCCCCAGCTCAACAGGTGAACCACTAATGAAGCCAGAAAGAAACTCATTGAGGTCTCTGCCTTGGTTTATTGCTAGGCAAGAGTTTCTCTCAGGAATAATTCTTAAGTTAGCAAAATCATTATTCGATGGAGGGAGAGAAAAATGGGAAAAATCACAGACAACTTAAAGTTGTGATTCCAGTAGAAAAATAACAAAATTAAGAGTTCCAAGGCAAGATAGGAAAATGCAAGATAATAGATTCTAGATAATCGGTCGGTTAATTTGAATTTATTCCCTATGGGTGAGAATGACAGTAGAGTGTGAGAAATGAAACATATAGTGTGCAATTTTAAATAGAGAAGGACAAAGAGGTAGAGGGAAGATCTATTCAGATCTATTCCTATTTGCTGCACTTGCATGCGCAACATTTTTAAGAGTTTCACTTGCAGCTGTGAATAGTTACCCTGCTCCGTGTGCCTTCCTAGATCTGATCTCTGCCTGCTGAGAGTGGTAATACATGAGGTCTTTAGTGAAAATAAAAATACTGTTTTGAAGTGCATTTGATGTGTAGGTGACCATGGCATTATTAAGAACAGAAATTCAGTTAATTAGACTTCTAAGCGCACACACACACAGACATAAACACACATGCAGCCATTGGAAACGGAAAATTTGGGATCTGCAGGAACAGATTTTAAGAGGCAATCTCCTCACAGCTGTCATATTCTTCACATTCTTAGACAGTATTTGCTTGTGAAGGGTAAGTAATAAGGTAAATAGCTTCAGATCACACAGTTAGCTGTGCCTGGGCTAAAACTATTTTTCAGCAACTCAATGCCTCTGAAAAGCTTTGCTACCGAGGTACTTCTACAGTTAATTCCCTGTTTTTCCATTATCTTGATCTACATCACTCTTTCTTACATTACTTGCCTTTTCATGGCTGTAAAGATGGCAGCTGACAGGAGTAATAAGAATCAGATTTAGACTTCATTGTCAATCTCAATACTTCATTATAGACTCATTGAAAATAATTAACTGCAGAGTCACTGAAATAATGCTATATGTCATGTCAGCTTCAAAAAATCCCCCTCTTTTCAATATTAATTTTCAGTAGGAAAACCTTTGCACGACAGAAAAATGCCCTGAAAGTATGCATTATCTTTGATTTTACCCTCTCTCACCTATATGGGTTATTGTACAATGGCTGAATTAGAAACTTAAGTGAATACTGAAGTAAATGGAATTTTTTTAAATTAAATATTAACTACAGTTGAGTGTGAAGAAGTGCTTAAAGATATAACTTCATTTATCTACAAAGGTAAGATTTCCATATATTTTAACGTGATATTCCCTCTTCTTTTAGAAGCTGTAGTATCTTGAACAGAAAGAAACTTTATCCCCTGGTGTCAGGGTGGAAGATGGTTTCAACAGTATTATAGTTAATGTTTTCCAAACCATCCACTCAAATTAAGCTCTGAAATAAAAATATCCTGATAAGAATTATTTGACTGGTCACTTCTCATAAAATCCATTTTAATTATATTTTGTAGCTTAAACATGGACATAGATATCTGGTGAAAGTCACCTTCCAATAAAGTTTATTATCAGACATCTTGAAGGACTTTCTTGTAGCATTCTAATTCCCTCTGCAGTTTTCAAGGGAAACATATGACACTAACCTAAGCAATAATTACTTTCAGCACTTACAATAATAATGTTTAGAACTTCATTTAATAAGCACATTTGCTTTAAAATGGTTTACAGCTCAGAATTATGCAGAAAATTTGGGGTTTACAATCTTTGAACAGAATTTCTGACTACTGAGTTTAATTGTTGCTTCATTGCTGCCTAAATACACAAAAAAAATGTGTATCACACAGGTTACAAATCAGGTTACTTTAGTTTCAGTTTAATGCATATGCCCCCTAGACAAGTTTTTTTCGTTTTCTTAGAGTGACTCAGATTAGTGAGGATTTTACTGGCTTGCAGAGACAGTTGTTTGGCAACAGGGAGTGAGTGTGAAATGTGGACAGGGGAGAGAGATGGAAAACCCTCATACTTTGGTGTTCTGTCATTTCATTTGTGAAGTGAATGCTAGAAGTATTTTGCACAGTTGGACACTTCAGTGGTGATTGTAAGAGGTTTTTGTGTGTGTGTGTGTGTGTGTCCGTCCATGCTTTTCAGTGTTTCTCTTTTAAATCTCTCATTGTGTTACACATGTGTAGGTGTGTATTTGTGCAAAATTTTGTATAGTGATCCCCACCTCCTTAACCATAGGAGCAGCCTCTGATATAAATTATTGAGGCAATGTGTGAATTAGAATAATCTGCCTGGCTCAGAGGGCTGTACACAGCCAGTCCAGCTTCTGTCCCAAGAGTAATGTACCTGCAGTATTTTTCTTCTCTGCAATTATATGCTCTGCATCTCTGAAAAATGATCTGAAATTTGCATATAGCTTAGCAATTCATCCTTTTTGTAAAGGAAGACTACTCAGTGTAAGGTAAGTATCTTCCTTACGATGGGTTAGTAGTTGCTTTTTAAACTGAAAAAGGTTTCAATTAGATGATAAGGAAAAAAAATCTGTACTCATTGGGTGGTGAGGCACTGGCCCAGGTTGCCCAGAGAAGCTGTAGGTGCTTCATCCCTGGAATTATTCAAGGCCAGGTTGGATAGGGCTTTGAGCAGCCTGTTCTAATGAAATGTGTCGTTGCCTATGGCAGGAGGGTTGGAACCAGAAGATTTTGGAGGTCCCTTCCTACCCAAGACATTACCAGATTCTAATCCTTTCCAGTATTGAGTACCAGGCAATAGTTCATGTTATCATTCTTGACTGGATTTGGCAACAATGTAAATTCTGCAGTCTGTGGTTGCAAAAATTCAGAAGCAAGGAGTGCTTAACAGGCCCACCGGGACAGCAGAGGTTCTGACAAGCAATGGGTACTAACTCTGTCCTTGAATTTGTGTAATTCTCTTCTTATTATTTGGTTAAACAACTCAGCCACCTTCAAGGATCAGAAAAGTAAGACAGTAGTTATGTTTTGAAAGTAAAGAGAGAGCAATGTAAGTGGTAAGTGTTAGTTATTGGACAGAAACTGTTGTCAGTGTCAATGTTAGGAGTCAATTTGCATTGGAATAAAGAATTCTTAAATTAATGCCATTACTCAAAAACTTTTTACATTTAGGATGGTCATAAAATAACCCTAGAAGAGAAGTAATATCTGCAGTGTGATGGAAATAACTGCTGCAAAGGAAGGTGCTGACTATCTGGAGTACAGTAAATGCCATTCTGTCTTGTCTGTGTGTTCCCCATAAATATTTTATTTCAGATAAAATTTCATCCATTATGTCTAAGAAGTGATTTATATATGAGTTTTATGTACTGGGAATGAAGCATCATTAGTCCTAGAATAAAGGAGCTCAGTCCAGCATGTGAGTAGGGGCAGGCCTGGTTGGATCTGGCCCTTCACCTCCGAGGTATTTTCAAGGAAATCAGAGGTATGGTCATCTGTTTTCTGCTTGAATCCTTTCATAATGGAAACTAAAGGAGATTTACTAAATGGTCTTTTTCACAAAGCTATCTGATTCCCATAGAAATTTTCATCTGCCAAATGAAACATCTCACTTCAAAACGATAGGAATTCAGAAAAAGTCCAAATTATTTCCATTTGTAAGTGCTTTTGTGTTATGTGTTATAAAGTGAGGATATCTCACATTGACACTTTCTGCTTCTTGAATTGTGGTCACTTTTCTTAGCATATCCTGTAAACAGAAGCCCATAAGATGCTTCATTTCTTGGCCTTTAGAGTGGAACAGAAGTGTAGGAGCACAGGAGAAGTATTTTCCAAATGGCAGTACTTTCAGTTGACTGTCAGAAATACAACCACTTTAGGAGAAGTTAGGGAGAGAAATCAGTTCTGGTAAATGTGCCCTTCTGAAAAAGGATGCAGATTACCCTCATCAGGAAATGGAGTTTATGCTTTGCAAGTTGCATTGCATTTCTAGATATGCATCTGTCAGAGATTTTCCTATGATGTTTCACAGTAAGTCTGTAGGTGCCATAGAGAGGCATGGGAAAATATGAGGGTGCTGAGAAAGTAAGCAAAGATAAATAGAGATAAATATTTTATATATTTATTTATACTCCCTTCCCCCCAGATTCAACTGACTTAAAGCCAATGTGCCTGCTAGTGTGCCTATTAATACTATGTATTATAGTACATATAAAAGTTTTATATGTATACTGTATATGGTATAAAATATGTATATATGTAAAAATTCAGTTACCTTTAATATCCTCTCTTTGGCAATAGCAATACATTCAGTAGGAAAGGCTTGGCACAGAAAGGCTTTAGGCTGTCCAAATATGGGTCCAAACACAGTAACCAAATGGTTGATATTTCTCTTTTGTGTGAATAAAGGTCCTGATGTGATACTGTGCTGTCTGTTGAGTCTTATGGTCAGAGACTGAAAGAAAACATCTACAGAAAAGTCAGTATTTACCACTGGTGTTATTGTTTTGCCTCATACAATAGAGCTTTAACTGCTGTGAAGAAATTGGAGGGTATTGCACTGTCACATGGGTAGATTCCCTCTGACAGTCTACCCGCGGTCTCCCGCTCTTGTGTTTAGGAGAGATTTTGCCTTTGAAATCTCTCCGTGTATTTATCGCTTTGCCAAGAATGGCTGAACAAGAGCACAACATATTTCTCAGCTTCCTTTGTCACTTCCAAAGGATGTTGTATGTTGTCTCCTTTAGCCTTTCTCGATCTGGAAAACAACAAGGTGAAAGCTGTTGATACTGAGACCTTAACAGCATCCATTGAGTCACAAGTGGTTCAGCTCACAATGTTGTCCTAGAAATTTTTTTAAGAAAACATCACTGCTAATGGAATTGAAAACAATGACTGCTGATTACTGTTTGTACTTATACTGCATTCTCTCCTAAGTCTCTTTACATTGTTTCTAAGTTTGAAAACTGAGTCGTATTTAAATGGGATACAGATATTAAAGAAAATGACAATTACTGAGCAATCTGCTTTCTAACATATTTAAGTGATTTATGGCTGCAGTAGACAATGTATTAAAATCTGCATGTGAAATTAAAAATAAAATGGCTGGAAAACTGAGTATAAGCTCAAAGGAAGGTCTGAAACTTCCAAATAATTAATGGCTACCAGCAAGAAAGTTGTAGGTAGGTAGTGTTAAAAAATAAAAAGATTGGTAAATATATTCAAAAAGAAAATAGGATTTAGGTTGTTTAATAGTTCCATATTCAAACTCTGTACAGGAAAGAATGCAGTGTTCAATTTTCTGTTCGTATTTCCAGAGAAGATGAGAGCATCACCAGTTTTAAGGTTGGCTGCAGTGAAACACTAACACAAATGACAAATTTTCCACTGTGCTGTGGAAACAAGGGGACTTAGAGCATGGAGCAGGCTGAGGGCTTGGACTGCAGAGGGCAAGGGCTGCAAAACCCTTTGCTTGTTTTGCTTGTTCCAGAGGCTTGGAAAGCCATGCAGGCAAACTGCCTCCAGCTTCATACAAGGGATCAGTGTCCCTCAGCTGTTGGTTGGAGGGGGCAAGCCTGGTTCTCTGAGACTCTCCCTTCCTTATCCATCCCTCTCTGCCCCTTCTCTCTTTCCTCCAACTTTTCATTGCAGAAATGGCCTGGGCTTTTATCCTTAGGCAGAAAAGATCACTTTTTCCTATACTTCACAGGAATCTGGGACTTTGTCACCAAGGCATGAGTCGCCACTCTTCCAACATGATTATCATAGAGGAGAGTTCTGTGAGAGGTTTTTTTCAAGCCCAAAGAGGTGCTTTCACATCTTTTCCTTGTTTCCCCACAGATTTTCACTCTCAGTTCATGGTCTGTTGTGACAGTATCAGCAGAAGAGGGCCTCTTGACCTCGCGATTAAAGCATAAGATTGACAACCAGGCATCGTGGGTTCTGCTTAACTCTACCACTTGCATTTGCATTGCTTACCAAGGTTTTGGGTTGGATTATCTTTACCTTTTTCCTTTAGGTTATTCTACTGTTATGATATTGCAGATCACTTTGGTCCTTTATAATGGCATTGTTTGTAAAACAAGGTGTGTTGTAGCAAGGAGTAATGGAGCATGATTATAAGATCATTGTGAAATTTGATGAGAAGCCTGTTCAGCACTTCCCATTCACCAAAGCATCCCTGCTGAGCTCACTGGGTCTTGAAGCCAAGGGGTCTTCTAGTGAGTAATGTGCAAAAACAGGCTCTTTGACTGTGGCTTAATCCTAAAATACATTTTGTGACTTCAGTGGAAGCTGTGCATGTCCAGCGATTGTTGTATCAGTCCATTTTCATTTGTAAAGTACTCGGAGATCTGCTGGGCAGCCGGGCTTTTATTTGATCTTTAGTATACACTACATGAGTGAGCTGATTTTTAGCTTGTCTTTGAGCATAAGCAATGGTTGTGAGCACCATGGTTGGTAATGTATTTTGGTGACAAGAATCCTGCGTTAAGTACAAGAATAATTCATGGTTTTAAGTGGTTTCATTATGTTCATGCATTCAGTTAATTGTGTGCAATTTTAAAAATCCCTCTATAACTTCAGATGATACAGGACCCCTAAATCTTGTTATTTCATGTGACCTGGGGTCCTAAGTTCCTTAGCTTACACAATAGTGTAGTCTGAACTTTTTTCCAAGCAGAAAATTAACAAAGTCTGAAAACACAATTAATTGTTCCATACAGAGATGTATTTTAATGACAAAAGCTGAGATTTCATTTAATTTCTATATCAAAACAGCAATGTATTATTAAAAGAGACATAACTTAGTTTATAAACAGGGTTTTTTTAAGAATTCATAAGTAAACATAATTATAAACCAGTTTTATTCATAGATCTCTTAAATTATTTAATATTTGAAGCCAGATTTTTGGAGTGCCTTCAACAGAGGTTGCCATATGATATTTAATTCAAAGAATTACACAAAGAATGTTTCTCTTTAGAAAACTGAATATTTTCAGGTCTGATGCCAAAGGCATGCTGCTTCTCATAGTGGCCATCATATTTCACCATTCTGAGGCAGCTGTTTTCACATTAGCAATTTTTAATTTCCCTTGGTTTTGTTTCCACTATAACCAGATCTGTAAACTTCTGGGGTTTGTAAACCTTGCTTGGGGCTCAATATATATCCCTGTAATGTATTTTACCTTAAATTATTGATATGTATGTTCAACTGTAACTTTATCTTAATGCAGTTTTTGTCTGGGAATTATTATACAATGCTATTTAAGAAGTCCTCAATTGCCTTTGTGTAAGAAATTTAGATATTAAATAGTAAGATAAATTTCTAGAGTATTCATTGTATTCTTACTGACTGGGGAGATTTACTTCTTCATGGGGAGATTTACTTCTTCATGTCTATGATAAAGGTTTCTGGGACTTGTAAAGTTCTTATTTATGAAACAGTATTTTATTGAATTTAGGATTAATTTTTTGTACTGTTACAGTCCTTGGAAGGCCCACTTACAGCTGGCAGTAAGGCATTGTAAAAACACAGTAATTCTGGGTCTCTCTGATAGCTGACAAAAACCACTGAATACTCAAAAACAGCCCAATATCCTAAGGGAGCAGTCAGGTGATATTGTCCAACTATGTCAGGTTTTCCTGCATGTAGTACAGGTAAAGTCAAGGACTTAAAGGACAACGAAAACAGTGTGTGGATATTCCAAATAGATTTTCAAGCATTAGGGAATCCATAAAAGAAAGTATGAGGTCAATATCAGGCATCCAGTGTCACGGGCCAGATACAGGGGTAGGGAGGTCCACCATGTTAGTGCATAAAGTATCCAGAGGGCTGTCCAAAACCCTGTTTGTAGTTAGTGCTGGGGTAGAGATCTGGTGCAGTGGGGAGCTCGGGCTGGCCACCAGCGCACTGCTACTGCTGTTGTGCCATGGTCCAGGGAGACATGGCTGCTTCAGTCGAGGGCATGGGGCGGCAGACGATTTTGCGCCCACAGGAATGTCATGAGGTGACAAATGTGACAAAATGCGACACAAGGAAAGAGTGTACAAAAGATATCACCAGGTAAACTCCTCCAAATCAATGGCAGTCTTTTGCAGAGCCCATGGGAACACAAGAAGGGTTACATGACCAAATTGGAGACACGTGGAGACACACACGAGCGCGTAATTCTTCCCTAGTTCTGATACCTGCCTCTCTCTACTTTCACTGCCTTTTTCCTACAGACAAATCAACGTGACTTCTTCTTACTCTATGAAAACTATATGGGATCTTTCAAATAAAAATTGTAAAGATTATAATTGCGGCATGTAACACCTTAGAGTCATGTCTCAGTGTCGTGGTTTGACATAGGTTAGATTTTAGTTTTATTTGATTTTTTGTAATAACAGTGAAAAGATTAAATTTTCAATGAGTCAACAAATGTAAACGTGAGTTAAATTGCCCTGATACCATCCCATTCCAGTGTCATTGCTGGCATTAAGTCCAGCCTTGTATCTCATCGTTGTACAGAAATGATGTACAGATTTATGTCTGGAGATGTGCCATGAGGCTACGAGGATTTCTTGATGGTGTTCTTGTTATCAGTGGCATGTCATGTATTTGGTTACAGGAAAGTTTTTTAAAAGATTAATATAAAATTGCAATAAAAAAATAAATAGACAACATTAGTACATAACATGCAATTATTGTTTAGGCTTTTAGTAAGTAAAATTAAATCTAGGTTTTCCTATAAAATAACCTAAAATTACTTAGAGTGTATTAAATGCATTTGCCCTTATTTCTCTCTAGACGCTGAATCTTTAATGGACAAAAATCAATATAAAGTTCAAAACTGGTTGTTTTACTTCAGCCTTCAGTATTATCAATCAATAGGAGCGAGATAAGAAAATACAAAACTAGTACTTCCAATATCTAAAATTATTTATACAAAAGCTGTGTCAAAAATTGCTTTATCTATTACTGGTACTATATTTCAATTAATTTGTCCAAATAACAAAATGCAGCTTCTAATAATAGGATGGTGATGAAAAGCAAATGAAAAAATATGATGTGTTCATGAATACAAGAAAAATACAAGAGATAAAAATTATTTCATGTAGGTTTTGTTTGAAAATAATGGAGACAATTATTTTTTTTTGAATCTTTCTGTTTCACCATCAGGCTCATCTTCCTAGAGGATATTCATTGTTATAGTATTCCAAAGCACAAAGGTTTTTATCTTGAACATGTTTCAGATTATAGCTTTTTATATACTTCCCTTTTAGTCTGACTAGTCAAGATATTTACCTACGATAAAACTCAGATGAATAGAAATATTTGGTGACTTGAGAGAAATTTATTTTGATCCTTAGCAGAAGGAAAACCTTTTCTACACATTGTTTTGAACTCAGCATTAATTGAGACAAAACAGAGCCAAAGCAAGAAAACATGTATATCATTTTGTCAATCATTATACTTAACATTAAATTAATATATTTTTAACTGTTTTTGCTGATCCAGGAAAGAGTCCTTTTGGGTCTTACTAATCGGTCTCCCAGGGAAGGCTTTATAAATGGAATGGCTTTTGTTAGCTGCAGATCTGTATTTCACTATGTCAACAGCTGCTTCTGGACTACTACCAAAACTGTATTTCTTAAGCCAAGCCTTCACCCACTGATGGCCAGAGGGTTTTCCTGGAGAGGAGCAGCCATTAGTTATAGAAGGGCTCAGGCTAGAAGCGTGTGTGCCAGTAGGCTCTCAGCTCTTTGCAAGGTCAAGTTCTCCATGACCAGGGATGGGAGCTGAAGTGCTTGGTTGCCATCACACCCAGATGGTCTCCGTGTAGTTGTGACAAGAGAGTGATTTCTTGTCATGTTGCAGTAAGACACAACTCTCAATTTGAGAGTGGCGTCTATAATAAAATGCCTGCTCCTTATTTGTCTTCTGAAATAAAAGCACAATAGGATTTGGTCGGATGAAAGACCATGGCAAACAAATGTTGGCCATAGCGTAGGCATTAGCTCAAAAAACGTGGCTTTGCTATTCAGCATTTTAAACACAGTCAAACCATTTTACCCTTATGAACATGCACCAGGTGGTCTAAAAGCCAGAAAGTTCTCCCTGGACCAGTATCTAGGGTATATAAAGGTGTAGAACCTTCTCCTATAGACATGGGCTTGCCCCTTAGTCATCTTAGTGGCAGAAGTTGGATTCTTCACTTCAGTTTGCATGACTCTGGCTATAATATTTTCTTAATGACAAAAGAGTAACTTATTATGATTCTAAACTGATCCGTTTTTCAATCACTATTTACCTTAGGGGGACAAACAAACAAATAAACATTTTTTAAAAGGGGGAAAACAAACAAATAAACACATTTTTAAAAACCGCAACAACAACAACAAACCAACCTTGTACACAGACCAGCCTTCTATGGTTATTTTTCATTCACATTCATTTCTTTTGGTCACTGTATTCTGTGTGTTCCACCATGACATGAATTTGTGTTTTCTGAGTTTCTGTTCAATCACTGACCTATTGTTCTTTTAAAACAATTGTTTCTTAGAGTTCATCGCATTTAAGAAGAAAGCACAAAATCATGACCTAAAAAAATAACTTCATTCTAATTAACACTTTGATCTTTTTCAAACTATGGTGCTTTACAAAATTCAATTAACTTTCCTAGTTTGATTCCTTTTAGCCAAAGGTAAGCAAAGAGTACTAAGTAATCATTTTATTTATTGACCAAAATCTGACTAATTAACTGGCTGTTTCTCCTGCTTGTACCAGCACTTGCTAATTTGTGGGTTATGTACACTACAGTGAATGTTTACTTGATTTTAAGTGAATATTTTGTGCAGCTTTGGTTTAATAATTTTATAAAACAATTTGCATGGCAGAGCATACTTTAATTGATGTTGTGTATATAACCTCTATCAGTATTAGTTTAGTGATTACTTTGGGAAGGAATTTATTACTACTTATAAAGATGAGATAAATATCATATGTTGTAAGAAGTTTGCTTCTAGATGCCATGTGGCTGTTCTTGTCTTTATTTTCTTCCTCTTCCCATTTCAGCTTTCATTTCCATCTTTTTTGGATCGTATCCTGATTTTGTACAGATATGCAGAAGTACAGATTTACAGTATAGTTCTTATTGTATTGAGTTAAGCCTATCTACTTTATTTAAGTCTGGAGGATAAATAATCTGAGTTCTTAAATGGCCCTATTATAAGTACAGTGGCTTTTCTCTGCTCATCGAAGGTAAAGCTGCTCTTAATCCAGTATCTTTGAATTAGGCTTGATTCTTCTCTGTTTAATTGATAGTAGATTCAAAGAAAATGGCAAAAATTCCAAGAATTGGACAGCATGAACTGCGGTGACTTATAGAAATCTTGCCTGAGGTTTAACTGCACACCGGGTATTCATATCTCTGGTTCAACAGTAAATTCATTTTCTTGTTCTGTGGCCTATACTGCTGCATGTTGTTTATCTTATTTCAGGCTCTGTTTTACACTTCCTGTCATTGCATCTGAAATGTTGCATTTTATTCTTCTTATGTTGGGACTCAGTTGTTTAAACACATCAGTGAGTACCTGACCAAAATATTCATGCAACGTGCTTTCTCCATGCATAATTTTACTTCTTGATTTCAAATCAAGACCTCTCTTGAATTCTGTGGTCTAATCAAGAATAGTTTTCCCTCTATCAATCCTCTACCTATGTAGATAAGCAATTTTTTTCTATGCTCTCAGATATCTTCCTTGATGTATTGCTTCTTTTTATTGTCTCTATCCTTACAACTAACTCATTCAACTCCTTTGTTACTCTTATTTTGTTTTCTCCACAGTCTTCTCAGAGGGTTATGTTGTGCCTTTTTATTATTACTTTTAGTGAGGCAGTAGAAACTGATTGATAACCTTTCCGTGGATTAGGTTTTATTAGAAAATGTCAGTTGTGGAGGATTGCTTTTTGAAAACTCTATATGACAACTGAAAATTAGGAAAATTGCTTTTTCATGTGGGACTCAGAGTTTACAGCTCCCAATTCCCATATTCCCATGTTTCCATACTATCTCACTCTACTCAGAGTAGTCAGTTCCTGTAGACAATTCAAGTGCCTTCAGCAGTTTCAGGATCAAGCCTGACACTGGAAAAGCATTTCATTTTCTTCAGTATTTTAGTTTTAGTTCCAATTTGAGAGAATTTTGCCTCTAAAATTCAAATCTTGTCTGAAGATATGCGTTTCTGGCTGTGCAAACCTCGCTGTCCTGGCACTGTATCCAGCTGTAAGGTGGATGGATCTGAGCTCAGTGGCTCATTCTCCCTTCAGTGCACTCAATGTGTGTTGTGCTGGGTGTTACTGCAAAGCCCTTCTTACACAAGCGTGGTCATTTTTATCCCATATTTTCTCCATATCTGGTCTCAGGGTGTATGTCTGTATTCTCTGTGCCTCAGTCCCCACTTGCCCACAGACTTGCCTCACCTCTCTTCTGCTCTGTTCTCTCTGCCTCCAGTTCAAATAACTCTGCTTCGACTTCTCTGTTTTTCCTGATTTGGCACAGTCCTTTTTTATATGTCTGATTTAACTTTCTGATACTTCTTTCCCCTGCTATGTCTATTTCTTCTTTTGTTAGGATGTAACCCAACAGACCATATGTGTTTCCAAAGGGCTTCCTAATGACAGGCAAACCTGAATCTCTTCTGAACACACCAACATAGGAGTCAGTCATTCAGTACAGTGCTGCTGTGGCAGAAGGATGGACAAGCTGAACTATTTATTCCAGCTCTCGTCTGTTTGTGCACAAGGTCTGTGGCCCCACCATGTGACTGGATTTTCTTCATCACATAAAGAGTGTCATTAGTTTTGTTTCTGGACCTACAAACTCACAAGTCTACTTAAAACTAATTTAATTCAAGCTGAATTTGAATTTTACAGGTGATTCTGTAGCTGATTCTCAACATTTCCTCTATGTGGAGCTTGCTCCTTTTCTTATATAAACTCTCCAGTGTTGACCAAGTTTCCAAAATGCTTTGCCTGCACACCACTCTAGCTATGTGGTTTAAATGTATCAAACAATGGCATCATGCATTTAACCAAATACTAACATTTGTCTTAGTGCTGTATAAACAAATGATGTAGAGCCATTCACAGCTCCTGAGATCTCACACCTGTAGTTACCTTGCTTGTGACAGAGGAGGGATGAGCAAAGCCAGGGCAACAGGAGCTTCGTGGGATGGCTTTGGTGAGTCACAGGTTGTTGCACCTACTATGATTTAAAAAAAAAAACATGCTAAAATAATTATTATTACTTTCATTATTTTATTATAAAGATGACAGTTGAAATTGCTTAGCAGCTGTGTGTGCCTCATGTTCACATTGTACAATCCACATTGCATTTGCTTGGGGACAGATTTACTCATACAAGCTCAGCAGGTGCAAACAGTGCAAAGTGGTCCCTTTAAAAAGATAATGTCCTCAGCCCTCCTCCAGAATTTTTCTGGGCTTAACTTCATAGTTGAGGCTCAGGTGGAGTCTTAATGAATGGCATCTGCTACTTGTGTTGACACAACCTATCTCACAAGTGTTAATTGTCATTGTTTTCCTGCCATGGACTTTGTTCTGCTGTAGACCACAAGTCTGGCTTAGACTCAAAAACTCTGTGCTGCTGATTTTTTTGCCTTTTACAGCATGGAGAGCATAAGAGATAACAAGGAAAAGAAAGTAGCAAGTTAATAAGCACTCACATCAATTTTTATAGCAGTTTTTAATGATTGTGTTCCCTGCTTCATCTAGATCCTTTTCAGTTTGCTCTCTTTTCTGTAACTACTGCTCTGTAGTGCAGCAGCGCATCTCATTTTACAGCCCCAACTGATGTTGATTTCATTCTTCTGAGACTCTCAAAAATGCAGGAATTGTTTTAGAGAGGGGATATATGGTTTGTTTGTCTTTCTGAGATGAGATAGATTTTTCTCAAAAACAGCCAAGACTTCATTTCTGCTCAGCTACTTAAGCCCTCTAAACTTTCTTGTGCTTTTACAAAACTCAGACTATTTCTTGCTGTGTATTAGCATTGAGTGGGTCCTACTCTCCTGACAAGGCACAATTTCTACTGCTCAGAAACCTGATCCATCTTCTGAGCAGTAACTGCATGATGAAAGCATTTATCTTTTCAGCTGTAGTGGGACAGAGGGACCAGAGATTCCAGCCCTCCTGCCACTCCCCTGACCTTGAGCATCACCAGCATCATGGAACCGCTCTGAACAGGTTCAATTCATCTCTTTGCTTACTCAAGATCAGGTTTTCAAATGTTATCCAGCCTCAAGAAGCTGGCACAGCAGTTACACCCAGAAATGTACCCACAAAGTAACTCTTTGAGGAAATAGGAGGGTTGTGTATCTGTGTTAAACTGTTACATTGAGATGTGTTTGTTTATCAGAAAGGAACAAGGAAATTGGTATGAGCAGGGATGAGGTGGGGGTTATTCTGCACTCTGGAATTTTATCAACTGCAAGTCTGGAGTGTCTTTTACCAATCCTGAGCATTAACATTGAGACTGTGCTTTTAAAAACTGTCTATGCTTTGTGCAGTCAGTCTGCCATTCAGGTGACCTGCACTGTGCAAGTGCTCAGCAAGCCTCACAGAGGAAGATTGCCCACCCTGTAGGGAGTAACTGAGCAGCCCAAGCCCAAAGGACAGCTCATCTTCTGGAAGCAGTGGGTGCACCAGAGCAGCAGGAGTTAACAGCAGGATGGAGGTACCTCCTGTTTTGGCAGCCAGAGCAATTGTCAAGGCAAAGGTACCCTAGGGTGGCAATGTTTCACTGCCTTACCTGTCTCAGTGACACTGCAGAAATGAAGACAAGTGAGGATGTGGCGATGGTGGGCTGGAGGTGGGCCTGTTAACTCTAATCTCAGGACTATCATAAAACTTTAACTAAAGTCAGCAGAATCAATTTAGATGCAAAAGGGATTTAAATGCTCATTACTAACTCGTCAAGGAGTCCAGCTCCTGATCCATCTGTCTCCTCTGGATACTTACAGAGCCTTATGAACAGCAGTGGTAACTGGAAAACAGTGCAAGATGTCATCAGGTACTTTGGGTTTTTTTTCCCGTGGACAAACAAAATATTTCCAGTGCAGCTTTGCCCTTGTGCTGGCAGTAGCTGCTCTTACTCAGCTCTCTTCTGGCAGTAGGAAAACCTGCATATATTGGTTGGAGAATTCACAGAAAACATTTCTAACTAGTCTAAAATTAGTGTCAGTCAATATTAGAGCATGTTAGAACTAGAAATCAAGGAATTACAGAGGAGAAAGTGGTATGGCTTGAATATATAACTGCCTGGTATGGGCCATTTTTAACTGAGGCAAAATCACCCTGCTCTTAGTACCTGTCCATACAGAGAGGGAAAGCCCAACAACAGGGTATCGAAGAGCACTTAGTTCCAACATGGGAGTTTAATACTGTTTATATGGAGGAAAAATACATAGCTATAAAATGTTTGAACAGCAGTCTATTATGGATAAGGAGTTTAGTTCATAATATAGATGTTTTCTGTCAAAAAGGGTGAAATGAAAAATGTTGCAAACAGAAACATACAAGAAAAATACTAAGAAGGTTGCTCAAGGTCATGGCTGGCAGATGTTATGACATGTGTCTGTGCATTTCTTCATGCTTCTTTATTTAGCTAAATGGAATAAAGACTCTTCTTGACAGAAAAGGGCCCCAGGGTGCTAATATCATGTAGCAGTCATGACAAGGAGCCAGAAAATTTGGGACAAGTGTGGAAGAGGTTTTTGGGGAAGAGTTCTGCAATTTTCTTTGCTGTTTTTAAAATACATGAAGCACTTAATGTAGGGAGATGAAAAGATCACCTTAATACAGGCAGGGTTTGGCTGTGTGTGTTTTCTTTCAGGAGCAGGATATGTATCTGTCTCTCTCTCTCTTGTGCTGCAGCTGTGTATGGGATCTGTAGGTTTGTAGTCCTGGTCTTCATTGTGGGACAGACATATAAAAGAGAGAAGCAGCACAGGGACTTGAAATGCAGAAACTCAGGCCATATTTCTCCTGTTTTGTAGTACCTTTTCTGTTACTTGGTTAGTTCTTTGCTGAACACATTTATTGTATCTGGAACTTGTATGTGCCCCTTGCAAGGCAATGTGTCCCTTGTGTGTTCGTAAGGTAAGACTGGGGTGTGAGATACAGAGGCATTAAGACTCTGGAGAGAATTGCCTATGAATTATGTTTATTAGAGTTTGTCAGAAGATGAGAAATTTGAAAGAGAACATTAACACTGCACAATTATGGTTGGTTTTTCATAGTTATTCCATTTCCATCAAGAAGAAACAATAATGATTCAGCAGCCATTTTTTCTACACAAGCAAAGTTTTCATTCATTTGAGGCCCTAAACAGTAGAATAACACTTTCACTAAGCTTCATGGAAGTATTTTTACCACTATCATTAGAAGTTTCCATTGGATTTAACAATGTGTGATTTTGCTAATTATACAAAATGCTCACAACACATATCTCTTCAAGACCTAATCTTAATAACAATAAATTATTTTCACCTCAGTACCTAGATTATGAAAGGTTTATTCCCTGTTACTTTTCCAGTCCATGTGAATTCAGAAAATTATCTGGGCAACAGAAGCATTTGATGGTAATCTGATCAGAGTTTAAAAAAATGTCCTCATTTTCTTCTGTATCACTATCTATTTCTTTGTCTTTCTTGATGTGCCAAATGAAGAAATTAAAATTATTAAATACATGAGATCAGAAATGGACCTGCATTAATCCTCAGCCATCAATAAGTTAAAGTAATTGTCCTGACATAAAACAAGTAGAGTCAGAAATTATTTTTTGCCATATTACAATTTACAGTAGGAAGTATTTATCCATACTGATTTTCAAACTGCTTGAAAAAATCAGGCTTTCAACAGAGCATGAACTGTTCTTTGTCTATAAGATGTCATTTTTTGTGCTGTATTTCCCTAATTTATTTTTATTTGGTTTGGAGCACTGGGACTTCTTTGGTGATTGACATCTCTGTCTTCAGTTGGTTTTGCTCAGTATTTCACTGCTTTCTATCAAACCTGACTGGAAATGATGCTATAATCATATATATTTTATCTATTTTAGAAGAGAAAAGGGAGATTAATCATAGAGAAAAAGCAACTGAAACTTCCTGACAACTATATCAATATCCAATATTTTTTCAAGAATGTAATGCACAGTTATGACTGAAGATTGTGACTCCAAGAGACCAAACAAAAAGCATTTTAATTTCTTTCCAGAGCATAGTTACTATAGCTGAGCAGAGCATGTGTTGGAAAAAAGGTGCTATTTTGATGATTATTTTAAAGGAGGTGGGAGAGGGGGTGTTGGGGCATATTGAATTAACTAAATAATTGTTTCAGGATTAAACAAGTACTCCAGAATTATGCAACCCATTTAGAGCAGCAATACACCATGTTGCCTTTGTAGAAAGAGTAAAGACTTCAGCGCAAATAAATTCATTTGAAGAAAATTAGATGGAGATTGATCCTGGAAGTGTGACAGAATAAATTTAACTACAGAAGGGAAAAAATAAATCTGAAAAATGAAACTAAACTTGGTTAAAAATCAAAATTATGCTTACAAAAATAAATCCAAACAACCCAGAAAAGCTGCTAGAGATGGTAATCACAATTTGTTTAAAAACAAGAGGAGCACTGTAGTGGTACTATTTTTTCCTAAAATAGCTAATAAAAAAATAAACAGTGGAATATTTATTGTTTATTATTCATTTTCCATATGTAAAAGAAAGAAATTAGCGTCCCAACAGAATCATGTTGAAAAACCCTCTTTGGTTGTATAAAGAAGAAAACAGAAGATTAAATGTACAAGGAACAGAAGAATGATGAAAGGTTATACACGCCAACACCAAGGAAATTTTATCCTTACAAATCTAAGAAATTAAACCATTTAGAGGTATTCTTAAAATCAGAAATAAATCCATTGGGAAGATGAATACATATATCAATGTCCCAGCTAAATCTTGGATGTGTACAAAATCAACAGCTCCTATATTCAGGTAGGGAAAAGGATGAAGTCCCTGGACATGAGAGATAGAAGAAAGTAAACAGTGAGGGATTTTAGGTTATACAATACTTATCCAAACAAACAAAACATTTTTGCATCAGTAAAAATATTTTACACAAATGTAGGGAAGCATTCAAATTGGTACAGGATCGGGGAATACTTAAAAACAGGAAGAATGATATTTACAGGAAGGGTAATATGGAATGAATGGCTGTCATTCCACAAACACTGCGAAGGAGAAAGTGGCTTAATAATTTTCTCTAGACATTTATTTGGTTCATTTTCAAATGTGGGAGAATGAAGGAAGAAAGGTATAATTTATATCTCAGCTACACACAAAACAGCAACAGGAATTGTCATCTCAGAAGAGACCTGCATTCTCATCTTTTAAGTACCAGTATGGTGTGCACACTGAGTCTGGTGACCCTGATTCCTTACAACCAGATAATAGTTCACTAATTATTTATGATAACCAATTATGAAGCAAATGATTGTTTTTATCAACAGCTCATTTAGTAAATGTGGACATTTATCTTCCTCCACTCACTTTGCAGCCTGGTTAGAGATTGTTATGAAGGAATGGTCTTGGACACTGAATGTGGGAAGGCTTTGGGGCTTTCTTTAAGGAATATTGTAGTAACACCAAAGCATAAGAACAGCAAAGAAAACCAATCATTTTCTTTCCAAGCTAATTTAAAAGTAGTAGGTAAAAATCCTTATAAAAGAAGCTGCAGTTGATCTTCAGTATGAGAAAGGAATATTTTGGTGTTCTTAATTTATGCATTTCTCTAGACATATAGGGGTATCACTGTAATAGGAAAGACCAAAGATTTTCCTAGACTGATATCCTCTCTTTGGTAGCTATCAATGATATGTATAAAGTGCAAAAGCAGAGCAATTTCTGTAGTTTTAAACAAGGTTTCATAGAGCAGGTCTAATTGACCTAATTTAATTAGATATGGTTGTGTTCTGCTGGTTCTCTTGTACCCATCATTGGGATATTTTATTAATCCTCCTTAAGTCTCATGTTGAAAAAAACCTCTTTGATTGTATAAAGAAGAAGACAGAAGATTAAATGTACAAGGTGTGCAAGTACAAGGTGTGCAAAGACTGTAGCCTGTCCAGGTGACTAAAGGTCCTTTCCCATTCCCCACAACTACCTTAATCTAGCTTATTTTGTTTTTCTCCTCTTTTAAGCTCAGGATTGCTTTGTCAGGTTTTTTTTTTAATGATCATACAACACATAAACCTGTCCAGTCATCTTTCATACTGTAACATAGCATAAATTAACATAACATAAAACATAGCATAATTTCATGTCTCTCTTAATAAATACATGATTTAGGTAATGCCAGTAATGCATTAAATGGTCTGTCCCTGAATAATTCAGTTTATAGCATGGTACTATGTCAGTTAATTATCCCATCTTACTCACTTTTGTCACTCTTTAGAGTAGATACTCTGTAAATAGCAGAATTGTTCCTGGGATTCACTTGCAGCATAGCAGCTGTGCCTCCAGCTTTTCACCACGCCAAATTTTGATGGAATAGGATCTGTACGTTCTGAAACTTAATGGATTGACTGTACTTATACCTCCTTTATTTTAATGATTTTCTTTGTTACTGAGGTAGCTGGAGCACACCAAAGCAGACTGTAATATCTCTGCAGTGTTGAACAGCTCTGCAGTGTTGAACAGTTCAACCCAATGTTTCATCTGGCAGGTGCCTGCAGCTTCTTCTGCCATCTGCATGCTCAGAGTGCTCAAAACCATAGTAAATATATTTTGCTCATCTGTTTCACTTCAAAAAAAAACCACAATTTCCTAGAGGCATCGTAATGGTAAAGCAGGTTGGAGTTTCCCATTCTTTACTGCCCCCAGACTCTACTATCCTTTCCTCTCTCTACATGCACTGTAGTTTATAACCCCATCAATTACTGATTCATCGGAATAAGGAACAGATCACAATTCAAAAAGAAAAAAAGGGGGGAAGAGTGGGTGGGGGAGGGTTTATGTAACCCAAAAGATTTCAAGGAATTAGTTTAGCACAAAAACAGTTGAGTCAGCATCACCAAAGGTGCAATAACATGTGAGAGGGAGAAGGGAAAGGCAGAAAACTCCCTTGCTGCTGTAAGGAAACTTGGAGGTGGAATTGTACTCTGAAACATTGCCAGGGAATTAGATCTGAGAGCCAGGAGGGTTCTTCCATCTTCCCAAAACTTTGAAACATTCTTCTGAGATGCTGTGATGCATTGCAGGAACTGGAAAAGCTCTGCACCTTGGAAAAGAGAAAGTGCATCCTGTGTAGCGCATCCTCCTACCACAGGAATTAGATCTTGAATGTTTTATTTGCTGTGTGTGGTACAGAGTATCCATCTAGTTTCCTTTAGAAATGTTACTAAATGAAGAGTCCCACAAAATCATTTGCCTTATGTTTCGTTCATGTTATCAGTCAGGTTTTATCCCCTCTTTTTGTCCGTTTTCAAATCAGGCTGCGATGGCCGTTGTTATGACCATGCTTGGATGTCACACGTGCAAGCTATGCTATCATCTCTAGTTTTTCTGCAGAAAGACAATGAAGCCTTCTAATTCCCTCTCATTGTTCATGTTGCCCATCTCCAGTGTCATACCATCTTTGTGCCCCACATGGGCACATGTATCTCTCACGTGTCCTGCCAGAGCAGAGCTGGAAGTTCGTTATTGCTCTTCAGTATAATGTTCACCAAAACTGATGGTGAGTTTAAAGCACTGAGAGTCTATAGTACTTGTACCAAGGAAGTGAGTTCAATATGCCTTGTCTTTGATTATATGTGTTTCTATCCTTGTGCTCATAGCAGTAGCTGGATGGCAGAAAAGATCCTTTTTCCCTATAGTGCATCCTAAGGTATATGAATATGAATTCTGAGCTCTTCAGCAATTTCTCAGCTGGTCATGCATTGATGCCTTGATCTAGGATGGAGGCAGGGTGGTAAATCACAGCTCACCCTGGTTAGCTTTGATAAGAGCCATCTTTCCTGGGAAATTAGGAATATGCTTGCAAGAGTTGCAAGAGCTCCATTATAGGAAGTCTTTCAAAACATTTTGGCGTCTGTAATGTTTTGTGTTACTTACTTAGATTTGGGAAAAAGGAAAAAACAAAAAAGTTTAAACCTTTCCATCCCACTTTTACAGGCTCTTTAGTCATTTGACCTAAATGGCATGATCCAAAATAAATTGACAGCTAGTTCCATGACCATCTTCCAGTGGATGTACTGAGGTTTCTAGGTCTAAATGAGCAGGCATACATTGTCACCAAGACGTACTCAAAATAATTTGGAACCACCAAACAGCCTTAAGAAAGTAAAGTAGAAAGCTCTTGTTTAGCTATACAGTAAGGCAGGAAAATCAGGCAAGAATAAAGGTAGTGTCAGTATGAAGACAAGACAATGCCCTCCCTGACACTCTGCTTAAGCATGGCTTTTCAAAATGTAATAAAGTCGCAGATAGTAGAGTTCTTGGAGAAAAAGATATGCAATAAATGTGAAAAAAGGCCACGTAGAAAACCAGACTTGCAGGGGTCAGACTTCTGTCTTCATGTGCACCTACCACTCATGGAGACGAGCAAACAAGCCGATGATTGGAGGGAGACAGAACTGACAAATTTCAGCTTCTACAAGCCAAATCAAGAAATGCATTTCCTGAGTGGGGATTCCTTTTCTGCAAATGCCTGGCCTCCAGCCTGCACAAATGAATACCAAAGAGAGTTAAACGTCATAATTAATTATATTTTGTATCAACAATGTTCCATGTATACTATATCCCATATGTAGATGCTATTTCCTTCCACATGGGCAGGAAAAACCTGTCTCAGCTGCACTGAGAGATGTTTAACTATAACATCAGCTGAAGCAGGAGAGTCCAGCTGGTTGAAAGTTGATTTATATGCTCCAGCAGCTCATGGGACAGCCAAAATTTGTGCATGACCATGGAAGCAAACAGGAATTAAAGGGAATTAATCCCCTGGCTTGTGTATTCAATGTGAGCTATTCAAAAATTTGAATCTGAAGGCTGGATTTTAGATGGGATTTATTGGCAACAGTTGAGTCAGATGGCAGAAAGTACCAAATTCACTCTTTTAATAATGTATTTCTAAAGGTCAGGGAAGTTTCTTCTTGCACCTGGGACCTTCGCTTTAGAATGTTCCTTTGGCTAAAATTTGTCTTTTCAAACCACTTGTACATGTATATTTGCTGTATATTTTCATGAGGATATGGCTACTAAGGAAAAACCTTGCCTTCTTCAGAGCAAGCAAAACTTCTTGGTAGAGGTAGAGTTGAGAGTTGGAAAACTGAGTGGAAAGCAGGGAGAGATTCCTCAGGACTTTCTATGATATTCGGAAATCATCTGTATCATGTGAAAAAAATAGCATAGTATTCAATTTCTCTCATTTCCTCTAATTTGTAGAGATGCTGCATCCCTAACGTACCAACAATTCTTAACAGTATCTTTTAGTGGAAATCAAACAGAATTCTACTAGCTATTCATAAAATACATTGACAGAAGGACTACAATTTTTAAATGTAGCAGCAAAACAGAAATATTTTTGCATTCCATAATAAATAAAAAATAAATTAGGTTGTATTATAACCCATCAGTTAATGGGCTTTATCTGGCAGTCTTATAGCACTGTATAACAACTGCAAAAATGCATGCAGCAATTAGCAACCCAGTACATTTCTGCACAAAAAAAAATATAGGCATAACAACCTTTATTTGTCAAGGAGGAATATTCTTTCTTGCTCTGTGGCAAGAAGGATTGTAGCCTGCACAAATGGAACTGAATGGAAACCAGATTATACATTACTGTGATCTAAATCATTTAATCATTTCCCTTTTTCCTCTTCCTTTCCTTAGTCATACTGTGCTTCTCCTGCCTGACTAAATGTTATTCATTGGATAAATACTAGTTTTTCATTCTGAAAAGCTTATCAGTGCTTATACACTACTGCATTCTTTTTTGCCTGGTGAATTAATGTTTAATATAAAGAAGGGACTATTCTGAAAGGAAAATATTCAAACTGTAGTCATTTATGGGTGCTGTTAAGTTTACATCTTGGTTTGGTCCTGATGATGGCTTTAAATTATGAATAAAATGTAGCACTTCTATAAATTTTTGTTAATTTTCCTGTCATAATTGGCCAGCTCTTAGCGGGGTAAACTGAGACTGTATGATGGTTGCTCAGATGTCATAAATTTAAGATTACAGCTATATAATAAGCTGTCTAAAATTAAATATTAAATCATTAAAGGTAAGTGTTTTATGTTTTAATATATAAAGGTTTCAAGGTTACAAATCCACAGTATTTCCAACAATTACAGTTGTACGGAAACATTAGGTATTGCTATTATCATTAGGAGTTTGTTAACAGTGAATTCTTGTAAGGACAGTGCTGAATTTGCCTAGTTGGATTTAACATTTATTTTGTCAACACCATATGCAAATTTATTTTTGAAATGATACTAAAACGAAAGATTGGGGGGAATCTCATAGAAGTCTCTATTATTGCTTTCATATTTCTTGGGATAAAGATATACCAGTTGTCTTCAGTATAAAAATTGATAAACAGAACATTGGATCAAGTCTTCATGAGCCTATGTTGTGTAGGAAACATTCCATTTATACAGTTATATTTCTAAAAATGTTTATAAAATATCTAAAAAATAATTTTTCTCAAGGAAAGAATAAGGGATCTTTTTATTTACTTCACTGAGTGCTGCATCAGACCTTAAATCTGGTCCTATTTTCTTTAGTCAGCTGAATGTGTCTCCAGCAGCAGTGGAAAAATTGGAACTACGCTTGTTCAAAAATCACTTCCATCTCTTCAAGCATCACTTTTTGTTTCCTATTATAGACATCAGATCTATGTTGGTAAATCTAAGCCATCTGAGGGTCCCGCCCTGGTAAATTTTGTGATAAAGGGTCAGGTGTTGAGTCAACACCATGGGCATTCAGACACCTCACAGACCTACAGGCAGTTTATGGCCAGCTGTGTTTGGCATTTTGGTTTTTAGCCACTGACTGGTTTTGTGGAGGCACCCACAGAGATTTACCAGGCTCAGTCATGGAGACACCTCTCAAAAGAGTGCAAAAGAGTGCACTGCAAGATTGAGGCTTAAGCTGGCTGTTTTGAAGACAATGCAGTTGAATAAATTGAGTCATTCGATTATCTGTCTTTTCCATAAATATGTAATAACCTCTTCTGGGAAGCATTACTATTCTGCTGCTGTGAGAGGTGGGACACCCACAGCCCTGTGAGCAGTGATATATTTGCACACTATTGCTCATGAGCCATTTCTAAAGAAGGCAAAATGAGAATGCAATCAAGAGTAGATTTTTTTACTATTATTATTTTAACTGGTTCATTTAATCATCCTGGTTAGACAGGCAGGGAGACAGAAAGTTGGAAATGCTGCTGGGGGGATCATGGTATGGGCACAAGGCTACCTAAAACAGCTAAAGTATCTGTTGAGATTTCTCTATTATAATGAAAGTTATGACCATTTCTAGTGGATTCTCTCAAAATCTTATCAAAATCCTTAAAAACTTTATTATTTCATTTAATATAAAAACTTGGATTACAGGTACAGCACTGCTTTCTGCCCCTGGTGTTAATCCTGTCCTGCTGCTTGTAATTCTCTTATATAGGTGACTAGTGGAAAACAGAAAAAAACCCCAAATGTTTTAAAAAAAAAAAAGAGCTTGGTGGCTCTCAACTTGGGAAAGTTTCTTGTAATTCATTCATTATTGCTATAGGCCTGGGAGGAGGGAGAGCAGTTTAGATTTTTTTGTTGTGTTTTCCTTTGAAATGTGATGAATAGATCAAAATCAAAAACATTATTCCAATCTCGGTTCCAGAGACCAGAAAAAAATTTCACTGATATTTATCACATTTCAGTGTTTCTATGAAGCCTAAAATTCATAAATATTAAAATAGTATCTTATCACTTCAATGCACTCATTTTTCAACAAATACAGCTACTGGTTATCACTCAAATAATTCATTAAGATTCAAAAATAGCTGCATAGTAAAGAGGGATGGCATTTATTCAGAATAATATGAAATATAAAAATACCCAGATATTTCCCCCTTGGGAATATTGTAGTCCCTTAATTATTGCAGAGAATCTTCAGCATATTTGTTCCTTTGGAAGGAACTTGGTACTCATGTACTTTGTACTTAGACTGGATATCACAAAAAAAATTTTCATGTAAAGGATGGTCAAGCATTAGGACAGGCAGCCCAGGGAAGCAGTGAAGTCCCTGGAAGTGTTCAAAAAATGGATACATGTGGTGCTTTGGGACATGATTTAATGGTGGACCTGGCAGTGCCAGGTTAATGGTTGGGTGCAGTGATCTTACAGGTGTTTTCTAATCTGCATGATTCTATGATTCATTGACACTTTGCAAAATTTTCTTTAGAAAAGAGCCACATTAGCTAGAAAATGCAGCTCGCTCCCACTTCATCTTATTAAAACCGGCAGTGAGGCCAGGTTCAGTTCTTGTTTTGAAGAACGCTGTTCTTCAGTTGTCCCACCTGCATATACATTTCCTCACTGTGCAACTATTCCCACTGTTGCCTCAACAGCCTAGTTAAGAACCAGGGCAAGGATGCAGCAGCTCAGTGCCAGCCTGATGCTCCAGGGGCCTGCTTTAAAGTCTTCATTTAGTCATCCATATTGCCCTCATATTGCCATGCAGCTGTTAAAGAGGAGTGCTGAGCTTTAGTGAGAAAGTGCTTTAGGATGAAGTTTATATCTCAGCTCACTGCACCTCTTGCTCTATTCCCTCCTACCTTCTTTGCTAATGTTCATGCCTGCTCTCCCTCGCAGCTCACAGTTGTGCTGTGTGACACCGCCAGGCTCACAGAAGCTCTGGGGTAGTCCGGGCGTGAGTCAATGTGCAGCGTGCCATCCCCAACAAAGCCTGCCAGGCTGCCCAGGACAGCCTTTACATAACACTTGTCATTAGAGGAGTGATCTGAAATTTGCTTTCTCAAGAAAGTCTCATACATTTTTTCTGCAGTGTTAATTAGATTTTTTTAATCGATGTCTTCCTTTCTCATGGGAGAGATGACTTTGGATTCTACAGTCTTGTGCATTTCTGAACAATTAAGATATTAGGATATTATCTTCACTAAATAGGTGGTCAAGCATTGGAACAGGCTGCCCAGGGAGGAGGTGGAAGCACTGTCCCTGGAAATATGTTTAAAAATGGAGTTTAGGGGTGCTTAGGGAAATGGTTTAGTGGTGGGTTAATGGTTGGACTCAACGATCTCAGAGGTTTTTCCAAACTTAATGATTCAGTGAAAATTCTAAGAATTTATAAGCACGATGAGCAATGGTGGTTTGAGATATTCCCAGTGAATTTCTTAGAATTTCTTTGCTTATCCTTGCTCTCACTCATGGTGGTAGTATTAAGTTAAGTGAGCATGTATTCAAAAGTTGACTTGGAGGTACTACATTAGTTTGTCACTTCAGATAGGAAAGCCCTGTAGGAATACTAGTAGTTCTTTGATTTCTTCCATATTATGCATTTCTTTCTTCAATATTGTTTTTCACATTCTGAAGAATGATTATAAGTCAGCCTCTCTGCCCTCTTTTCTACAGTAATGTGTTTCCATCTCTCTCATTTTATAAAATATTGCCAATGCCGTACACGGAAATGTTTGTTGTGCTGATATTTAACTGTTCTCTGTTAGATGGTATGATCAGTAGTCTTAAAAATAAGAGCTCTAATTTCTGGCTCTGCCAGATTTATTGTATGACCTTCAGTTAGGTCCATATCTTGTTCATATGGGTAAAAATGTCAGCTTTCATGCTCCTGTGCCTGAAAATATAAGGGCATTAGAGCCTGTGTGTGACAGACACATCAAATGGAGCAATAATATTCCTTAACTTTGGTGATGCTTCTCTCAGACATTACATTCTCAGGTTGTGTGGTTGGGACAATATGGAGTACCTACAAGCTCAAGCTGGTTTTTAATCAATGGCAAAGCTTATTTGGCAGTGGAACTGAGTTTCAGCAGATGGCAAATATTGTAATATTTGCCCAAGCAAGGCAATATATATTTAGGTAACAAAAGAAAAATATAAATTATGTTGTCTGACAAATAAACCTTTTTAGTTCAACTTTGCTTTGAAATACCTTGCTGTTTAAAAGATCCTTAATGTTTTCATGGAAAGGTTTTAAGATTTGATCTACATAAAATGAAAATCATTTAGTAACAAACTATAGAAAGCACTAGATGCAATAACAAACCTACAGACCCCTCCACCTCCAGTTAGAAGTGGTGAAAATCAGAACTTGCCCATCATTTGTATAATTTTTTAATAATTGAGATAATCTTCAAGTTACATGACGAGGATTTCTGACTGTTGTTAAGGGTTTTGCTTGAGCAGCAGTTCCTTCTAATATGCTTTATATTAGATTACCTATTTATTGATTTTCATGTTTAGCTAAATATATTTGGTGAGCAAATGAAAAGCATAAACCAGAATGTGTGAGAGGTTCTGTTCTGACAGAAAAATAAATTGCAGTATTTGGGGCTACTAGAAGCTGTTCCATCACCTTTACAGTAATAAGTAATGTTAATGTAACTTCAGTTTTTCCTTCTTTCATTATCTTGTACTCCACCTGCCAGAAAAGATGAATGACAGGAACTTGAATTATTATTATTTGGTATGAAAAGCTATTGTTTTTACAGGGAAAATATGGAATGATTTATTTTGGGTTTTGGGGTTTTTTTTCCTATCTTGCTTTTCTCTGCACAGTGAGGAAATATCAAGACAGAAAGGAGATGAACTTATCAGATATTAAGGACTAAGTTTTCTGTGCTTTTTGCAAGTAAAGTTTACCCAGAGATGTTTTTTCTACTGCTAGGCTAAGTGTTAGGCTGGAAATTAAATCTGTACATTGTTCCCATGGAACAGCAGGCAAGTCTGAAAGGACATAAAGAACATAAAGTAAAAGGTGAATCAGTAAGGAGGAGCCTTACTAGTGAATTTTGAACAAGGACAATAAGACTTGATATGAATTATTGTCTTGATGTTTTAGTAACCAAATGCTTTTGTGAAATGAGCAATGTTAGCAGTAATGGGATGCTTTTTCCTGTTTCATGCTGACCATAGCAACTTGGTTTTTTTCACTTGTCCCAAGCATAGAATTCTGATAAAATACATTTCTGGTTTCTAATTCTGAATTAAGCAGGGAAAATACTGATCACTTAAAAATGGTGAATTTTATTCCATTGTTTCCACTGTTTTTATCATAATCATCTTCAATGGATCAGTACCTAATGCTTAAAAATGAGATAGGAGTTAAGCCAGTAAAAGAAAACCTACTTAAAAAACCAAAACAATGCTGTTTTCTAGAAAAAAAAATGTTTAGAATTAGGCATTAGGCACTCACCCTTCAGGTAGCAACCCTCTTGATTATTTCCCGTTTAGGATTTATTGTGCCATCAAACACTAAAAATAAAAAATGGAAAAAACCAAAATACAAATATACTAAGATGAGAAGTACATCTACTACAGGTATTGCTGTAAAATATTTTTCCTTACCAAGCTCTGTTCATATATCCTAAATCCTATAGAATAATGAGAAATGGGACTGAAATTTCTCCCTATAAGGGATCTAGTTTCAAGCATACCTATCATTAGGATACATGGAGGGAGATGATTGCTGATAGTATCTCTCAGAAGTATTGGTTTTAACCCCAGCGGCATGGCTTTGAAAGATGAGCAAATTCAACTTCTTTGTACTCTCTTAGGCTTAATCTTTACAGATTAAATCTTCAGCTACATGGAGGATAATATGAAAAATTAACTTTGAAGAAGGTACTCTTCTTTGGAAAATGCAAAATATCGGCATATTTCTAAAATAAATACAGACTAGGCAAGGGGCTGATGGGGTAATATGTTTTTCATAATTTTACCCATCTCTTGAAACTCAGGATAAATATATAGGAACACTGTGAAGCAGAAAGCAGTCCCACAACAACTCTGTTGTACTCCTAAGGTTTGCTGTAGAACCTACTTCTGTTGCCTGTGTTGAGAAGTGATGGGACAACGTCTGCACTGTCATTAAGTGATATATTATGTAGAGTTATTCCACAGGACATAGAGTGCGACTCTTTTCATCTTGCTGACTGTCAGTCTCAAGGAATGCCAGCAGCCCTTAAAAGTCTCAGAATCACATAATCATAGGATGGTTTGAGTTGATGGGATATTAAGGATGATCCTGTTCAGCCCCCCTGCCATGTTCAGGAACAGCTTCCACTAGACCAGGCTTCTCAAAGCCCCTTGAGCTTTGAGCCTTGCCTCGAGCACTTTCAGGGATGGGGCAACCTGTGCCTCTACCTCACCATTCTTAGAGTGAAAAATTTCTTCTTGATGTGTCATCTGAATCTCTGCTTTTTTAACTATCTCCCCCTTGTCCTATCACTGTTGTTTGTATAAAAGTCCCTTTCCTTCTTTTTCATAAGTCCCTTTGAAATACTGGAAGGCTGCAATGATGTCTCCTTGAAGCCTTCTCTTATCCAGGCTGAACAACCCCAGCTGTAGGAGAGGTGCTCCAGCCCTCTGAGTATCTTCATGGCCTCCTCTGGAGCCATTCCAGCTGGTCCACTTTTCTTATGTTGTGGAGCCCAGAGCTGGACACACCACCCCATGCAAGAGGGGCAGAACCCATCCTTTGTCCTGCTGGTAAAGGAGAAAGGACTTGGTGGACTACTGTGATAATTAAGGCCAAGGAGTATAGTGGTATTTCTTAGTGGTGTTGGGAAGAGGCCTCCACAGTTCACTTCTCCTTCTTTTTTCTTTTCTTTTTTCTTTTTTTTTTTTCCATCCCCATCTCTGAACTAATGGTGGAGGTACAGTGCTGATTTGGGAGATCCTTTGTTGATGTCAATAAGCTACCACATGTGCATGGATTTGTGAGAGTCTACAAATAGCAGAAGGACTGAGGCAGCAGAGCTTGAAGACCTCTGAAATGTTGTGTGTTTACTTTCTAGTTCCATCTCCTGAACCAAAAGAAATAACATAATAATTTTAAATTCAGTGGCATTTAACTGCTGTAAAGCAATCATGCTTAAGATCCCCAGGAAATATTGTTAAGGGTAATAGGTCCAGAAATTATTTTTTTCAGGACCTACCTATATCCCAAGGAGATAATACAAGCTATGTTTGGGAAATAATTATATTTGCTTTTAGATGTTCTGGGTTGTCATGGGTTACAGTACAAAATGTAATCAAAAGTGTGTTATTCTATCACCATCTGCTGGAACTGGAATGAGGGGAAGTGAGGCAATCTTGTGTTGATAAGCCAGCTGATAAGAAATCAGCAGGACAATTTCCTGATTTCTCTCACGACCCATCCTCCCTCTAGGGAGGGGTTTTCTGCTGATGGGCCATTGAGTCCACTGATAAACTTACATCATCCCATTGGAAAATGCTCCATCCAAGGGGAGAAGCTGATGGGCCATTGAGTCCACTGATATGCTTATCATCCCATTGGAAAATGCTCCATCCAAGGGGAGAAACTGATGGGCCATTGAGTCCACTGATAAGCTTATCATCCCATTGGAAAATGCTCCATCCAAGGGGAGAAACTGATGGGCCATTGAGTCCACTGATAAGCTTATCATCTCATTGGAAAATGCTCCATCCAGGGGGGAGGAGCCAAGCCCCTCTACCTGGATAAAAACCAGAGAATTTGGGCACCAAGGTGCCTTTCTTCACTGGACTCTCAGAGGAAGACCAGGCTCATCTAGTACCACTGGACTACTGCCAACACCCTGACCAACAGGCTATCAGGTTGTATTCTGACTTTGTCAGTAGCTTTCTGTCTTTTCTTCCTATTTCCTAATAAATTGTATTTCTGACTTGGAGTTTCTCACTGGTTTTGTTCTCAAACCAGTACATGGGTTTAGTGGATTCCTTGTTAGCAGTGCAGACTAATTGTAATGCAGGTTGTTTTGAGAATGCATTAGACTTCTGAAGGTGAGGTTGTGTCAGAGGACAGAGACTCAGAATGAAGGACAAACAGTGCTAAGTTTGGAAAACCTGTCCCCTTATACTACAGGTCTGTATATCCCCATTGTTTGCATGACTTCCAAATTATTATCAATGTCAAATTACATTTTTCCAGTGCTGTGAGTTGGTCTTTGTAGACTCACACATGGCTGTCATTTAACACAAATTAATCCATATAGAATGAAATGGATGGTTTTAAATTGTAAGTTGTCTATATAATTCATTGTACTGGGAGGTGTATACTGTGCTTCCTTTAGATACTCCAGGACATTAACAGTGATGGTACGGCAAATACCATAAGAAAGCCCTGCAGTGTGAGAATTCAGACCACATCTTTCAATTTCATGCTTTGTTTGTGGCTCTTTTTATTTACTTATTAACAACAGTGAAAATACTAGCAAAGACCCCTAAATTCAAAATACTGTTTTAAAAAACCCAAGAATTTTTACACTTCTGTTTCTAGGTGGTCCTGTCCATGCTGTCAGTGTGTCTAAGAGCAGTTGGAGGACTTATGGGTATCTGAAAGTGGAGGAAAAAGTGAAAGGCTCTGTGGTGACAAGCCCTACAAGCATCTGCAGAGAAAGTAGGGATCAGCACTGAGAATCCAGCATATCGCAGTGGTCATCAGGTAGTACCAGGGTATTCTGGTGTATGGAGAGAGAGAGACAAATTCAGCTTCTGAACAAGCCATGAAGCTCATTGTGATATGGCTAAAAATGTACAATGATTTTATTGGGATTGGAATTTTGATGTGATCAGAGAATACAGTGCTGAAGCTTGGAGATGAATTCAAATATTGTGAAACTCAAGAGAGATTTGGGAGAGACAGCAATTGTGTTCCCTTTGGGATGTCTCTGTCGCTCTGATAAAGCAGTTACATGAAGGAGTAACTCTGATTCAGCTCAGTAGTTCTGTTCAAGTTACCTGATGCTAAACTAAGTTGCTTCTGACTCACTGATAATATAAAAGTTTGATGTGCAGAAATGCTGAGAGTCTTCATCTGGCACTAGAGACAGATGATTTCAGAATTTGTTGGCAAATATAGGTTTCTGTTTTTTAATGCATAGCCAGGTTCTATTAGTGACTCTTTAATATTTGGGTTAAAGAAAAGGAAGTAGTCTAAATGGAGAATTAGTCATCATTAAACAATTCAGAAATAAGAATTTTTAAAAGGTTTATATTAATATTATTGTTGTTGTTGTTGTTGTTGTTATTAACTACTTTGCTCTAATAACTTTGGAACTATATTAGGAATTAGAATAGATAAAATATTATTTAGATAATAATGACAGTTGGGAAGTACTGTTAGTCTAGGCTGAAATCCAGGTTAAGACATGTGCCTTTGTGTCTGTAAAGCAGAAATGTTTATAAGGAGTGTATAAGGAGTGCCTTATATACCCTACTGAATGGATAGGGAGTACATTTCTTCCCACTTTATTTAGGTACCTGTGGAAAACAAAAGGAGTCAAAAGGAGAGGTGAAGCACTCTATCTGCTCAGGGCCCTGTGCAGCTGGTGTGTTGAAATGGGTTAGGTGATCTGGCCAGCTGGAGAAGTGTTCCAGGAGTTTCAGTGGTTTTATGGCTGGGCTGCTTTATTCGCTGAAAGGAAAATTACATCAACTCTGACTTGAGAATTACTCTGTTTAGGTTTTATGTGAATTTTCAAGGCTAAATCTTAAATCCCATGAGTAGCAATTAGCTGGCATTACTCTTTCGTGGTGTATTTTAACAGATGATGGTGGAAAGGATCTTCATGGTATTTTAAATTTAAATCCCAGTCTCTGATGTGTTACTCAGTTTATCATTTAAATATAACAGGATATTTGCCTGTGGAATAGAAGACATTTGAATAGGTCACAGAAGAAACAGCCTGCCTTCATGGTACTAATAAGTAGGAAATGGCCACAATTTCAGATGTGCTCAATTATTTCTGCACCATCTTCTCAAATATATGAGCAAAATTTCAGCTTTCACTCACAAGAGAACAACTTCAAGCCTCTCTGAACTGACAAAGCTGTGCAATTCTAGTGGAAGTGAAATTTGGGACTTGTGATTTCAGTTTTGTTTCTTTAGACCACAGTTTTCAGAGAAATAAAGGGTTTGAGGAAAACTGCTTGGTAACTGACAGCTCCCAGAGGATGCATTATATCTTTCCCACATACTGCTGTCTGATATAACTTGACAGCATCAACACTGCTGATGGGTGTAAAAAGAGGATTCCTATATGCAAGCCAGGCATGGGAATTGTCACTGATTCAGGTCTGTAAAAAGAAACCTGCAAGAACTGTTCTTTGCCCACAGACATCTGTTGGGGGTGGTGCTGGGTCTCCCTTTATCTTTTTTTTCGCAGAATTACAGAGAAAATGAGAACATTTTTCCCATATAGATGATTATTGTGTCACTATGGAGTGATTCTGATGACACAGTTGTAGTTTAACACATTTAAAATACATTTTCCCTCTATATAAACTCATATAGAAAGGAGGGCAATTTGCTCATTTTCCACACATTAGGTCTGAAGTGCTCACATTAATCTCTTTTCTTTTTTTTATCCTTGATGAATTTAAGTTAATGTTGTTACTTCATACCTCTCAAAGGTATTTGACTCAATTGTCTAAAATCATTAGTTTCAAAATTAAAAGCACGCAGAATTACCAGCAGTACAGATGACTTCTAGTGCTGTTTGTTGTGTCATTAAGCCTTGGCAATCTTTATTTTAATATATTAGCATCTGTTTTGGTATTTTCCAAAGATCAGTCTTGGGTATTTCTTTTTACTTAGAGTGTCTGTGGCGATAAAGTTTCCAATCCTCTTAAGCTGTGCAATGCATAGAAGAAATTAGAGAAATAGTCTGGATAACAGTTGCTCTACAAAGAAAATAAAAGGGTTTTTTTTCTGGTGATAGGTAAATAGTCATTTTGTTAACAATTTTTTTCTTGGAATCCCTTTACAATTATTCAGGCTTTCTTTTCTGTTCAAATATCATCAAATCTTTGATTACTAATAGTAGACTTCTTTTGAAAGATATGGAGAACAGCCTTCATAAAGTCTGGATCAGACTAATAAAGAATGACTCTCCTGTATTATGCCATCAGTTGTTTCTTCTGTTTAACAACAATTACACAGTTATAAACCCCAGAATCACAAAAGAGGTCATGCTGGAAGGGACATAATCTGATGGAATTCTGTGGCTAAAGTCGGGTCAAAACTTGTGTATTTTCAGCAAGGCTGTTTCCACTGCATCTCAGGGTGATCTCTTCCAAAATTTAATTGCTCTCATGGTGATGAATTTTTCTCTTACATCCAGATGGAAACTACCCCAGGGCAAGTCTTGTTCCTTGCCTTTCGTCCTGTCACAGCTGATCTATTGAAGGGAGTGCCTCCATCTCCTCTGTAACAAACTTTCAAGCATTGGAAATCAGTAACTAGATGCCCCCAAGCCACCTTTTCTCTAGGCTGAACAAAGCCAGTTCCTTCAACATTTCTTACCAGGTCCTCCAGGCTCTAATAATTTTCATGGCTCTGGGACTCTGTTTATTTCCTTAGTACCTCTGTTGATCTGGAGATGGGTCAAATTTGGGTATGATATTCCAGGTGTGGCTAAACAGTTCAAAGGAGGAGTAGTATAATTCATCCTAATGTAAATAATTTCAGCAGAAGCAGGTCTTTCAGAAAACTAATGCCAGAAGCTGGTTTCTAGCTAAAATTTGTTGACTTCAATGCTTTTCCTTTGCTTTTAAATAGACATATGACTGAAACTAAAATATTTATGTAAGTGTCTGGATTTCATTAATTTTAGATTCAGTGTAATTGATAATGCCTTTCAGATCAGTTCCCCCTGCCGTTTATCACTTGCTTCTACCAGTGTTCTTTGGCCAACAGCTTTGACTATTTACATTGCAGATGCTGATGTAGCATCAGTGTCATACTTTTCTTTAGGAAAGGATTGTTTGATACAAGACCTTTGGACTTGACTGCATCTGTCCGCTGATTACAATTTGATATTTCAGAGAACATGATTTGTATTTTTGCACAACCTTTCAGTCAGGAGTCTTCTGGCATTTATCCTGGAGAAAAGGAAGCAGAGAGGAGACCTTATCATTTGCTACAACTGCCTGAAGGAAGCTGTAGTGAGGAGTGTGTCAGTCTTCTCTCCCAAGTGACAAGTGACAGGAGGAGAGAAAATGGCCTCAAGGTGCACTAGGGGAGGTTTGGTTTGGAACACACCCTGCATAGAAGCACCTATGTCAGGGCCAGATTTCAAATGTCAGGATGTGTAATAATACAACTACCAGTATCTTACCTTAGCAGAGGTCTTCAGAAATATTTTCATCTAAATTTGGGCACTGTACCACCTCAAGAAAATGGTCAATGTAGGTGTGACAGTTAAATGTTCCACAGTGAAAAACTACTTTTTCCTCTTTAGAATATATAATGCTGTCTAAAAGTTCTTGAAAGTACAGTCATACTTAAAAATGGTTGCTATGCAGCATGGACTCCATTTCATGTGAGTTACCACCACACTGTTTTTATTTGTGGACTCTAAGGAGGGAAAATTAGGCACTTTTAATTAAAAATCATATAAAGAATATGAAACACCATAAAAATAGATATTCAGAGCTATTCACAGCACAATTTTCTTTCAAAAATACTGTGCTTTGACTAGATACAAAGCAGTTTCACCCTTTAGACTTATAACCACAGGTGTATCAATAGCACTTGAAATTTTGTACCTCCATTGATCTTTACTCTTGGATAAGCCTTTAAATTATTTATCTCGTTTGATTAATACAGTAACCTTGGATGGACTCAGATTATTTTCTTCGAATAAAATACGTTGTTCTGTATTGCTTCTATAGCTGCATTATCACAGATTTCCAGCAGTAAACAATTTAGTAGGAAAAAAATATTGCTTGCTTTTCCTCTCTCCATGAAATGTTTGCAGTCAGATGATAGTGTTTATGAATTTGTTTGTACTTGGTATGGTTCAGTGAACAGATTTTGTGATCACTGTGTAGCTTTGTATTTGCCAGCCAATGAAAAAAGGTGTTCAGGCAATTTTATGAAATTAATGGTTTGATTTTGACGATAGGTCAGCTGTATATCCTGTAAAGTGTTGCTTTTCCCTCACCACGCTCATTATGTAACTAGCTGAATCTTTTCTTAGCTTGTGTCCATCTCCAGAGGCAGCAAAGGGCTTCTGAGAAGGACAGTAAGATTTAGTTCTGCTACCCCACAGAGAAAAGGATAGTACAGGGAAACATCCAAGGTACTAAAACAGTGAATTTGGAAAAGAGTGCAATAAGAATGGGACCAGGATAAAAACAGTGGAAAAAAACCCTGCAAAATTGCATTTGTTGCTCTTGCTGATAAGGGAGAAAAATTAGTGTCTGTGTGAGAGAGAAGGGGGACCACAAGTATTACTCCTTACAGCTGGCTTTCCTGTGCTTCAGATATTGATCCTTCTCTTTCTCAGCACCAAGTGATATCCATAGTTATCCAGACTGAACTGTGGTGGGGGATGAGGCAGATGAGGAGGCAAAAACCTGCCACTGTAGAAACAAGTGAACCTCAAGAACAGGAACTATGGGAACTCATCTGTCCGTGAAAATCATGAAACACTTGGCCCTAGAGACAAGAGATTTGTTGGCTGGTAGACAGTCTTTGTTCTAGGACCAGCTAACCTTTTACTGGAGCTCTCAGTGAGGATTGCATAAATAAAGGTAGAAATGGCATGCAGAAGCATGTTTGTCATGGGAGCAGATGGGAAGCACTCTCAGTATGACTTACTGTGCATAAATAGAGTGTTAGTTTTCTACTGTTACAAGTAAATGAATGGCATCACCCTTCCCACTTTCAGCCAAGTTGTCATTTTCTTCACAGACGTGACTCTCGTGGAAGTCCCATTTCCTAAGAGTAGTCAAGGCAAGTGTTCATTCCTGTGGGAATTCAGAATGGTTCAGGGTCTACCCTGAGCAAAGAGGGTGCTGTGCCTGTGGCACTGCGTTGCCTCACAGGTTGTGGCTTGATTGAATCCGTCAGTAGGGCTCTGGACCAATGCCCTGCTGCAAGACGATGAAAAGTGCTGATGCCCTGTAAGCATAGGCTGAGGATTCAGAAAATTTGACTGGTTTTGTGTTCATATGGCACCCTCTTGCCTGAGTCCTAACTTTATGCCAGACCAAATACTCTTTCTCACAGCAGGCATAAAGCCAGCAGCAGCACATACAGCAGTAGAGAATCTGTAGCCCAAGCATTTAGCTGGTTGGCTGGAAGGTGTTTACTCTCTTTTGCACCATAAAAAGCCACACTTGCTGGTGATAGAGTGGGCACTATGAAATTGTGAGTTCTCTGGCTTTTTTTTTCCCCCTTGGATTTAGTTTCCATCACACCTACCAGGTGTATTAGATCACTGCATTAAATTTGTAGGAGGCTGGGTGTCTGCTCACATTAAATGTTACTCAAAATACCAGTGCTACAGAGCATCCTCTGAGCTTGTTTTATCAGGTGCATACATTTAGTAGCCTGTAGTTGTGCCACTGTCAGTTAGTGGAAGTCAGAGATTTAGATACCAAATAACTGTGCTTGGGCACATTTGATCGTGGATTTCTTTCTTGCCTTGCTTCTCAAGTTTTATGGGAATGCCTGACTCACAGCAGGTCCTGCCAGTGGGGGTTAACTGAAGGAAGGATTGCCTGTGGATCAGATCATAGTCTTTTGGTAGCAGCTCCCTAGCTGAAGAGTTAAGCTGGCAAAGCTGCAGCTGTAAGCAAACTGTAAGCAGTGCAGTGTAGGAAAGAGCAAAGGTGCCAAGAAGAGTCCATGTTCTAAAGAAGGCATGCTTTTTGGGAAAAGACCAGCTCTGCTTCTCACCTGGTTTTATCTACATTTCTTTTTTAAGTCTGTCTTTGATCTACACCAAAGGAGCAGAATTATGCCTAAAGGACACATTCATTTGTGTAATTCTCACTGAGAAAGCAGGTTTGTACTTTCCACTGTGCTTTTATGCACTTAGTTGCACTGTGAAATGCAGTACTTTGAGTTTGTTTGAAATCACAAAATAATTCTCATCAATGGCTCTTTTTGCTTTGCTTCAGTCACAGAATGTGTATAGTTTAAAACTCGCACCACCCACATTGTCCAAAATTTTGCTATGCACAGATGCTCAGTAAATTACATACCTCCATCTGTGGCAATTTGACTTTGGATTTAATAGATTATATTCTGATTCAGTTTGAAATTGTTTTCATTCCTATGAATTATGGAGGTGAGACTCTGCCGTTGAATATAGTCTGCCCTAAAGCTTAAATATTTCTCAGTTTAAGCTGAAAAAGAAATCTTATTTAAAGTAACAAGTGCTGCAGTGTTCAGACCTCTGAAGCATCCAGTAAATTTTCAGTGGCTTAGTGCAATAAGGATTTGAAATGGACTAAAGTGCAGTAAATATCTGGTAAATATATTTCTAGAAAGTAAGTGGACATTTGCCCTAATAACCATACTGTTTAAATACTCACTTTAAAAACTCTAAAACTTTAAAACTGACCAATGAAATTTTATAAAAAGCTCATAGAATTGTTATTATATAAAGACAGACAGAAGGACTGTGACTTGCACAAATTCAGCAAAAAGCAATAGAAAGAAAATTCAGGCATCCTGTTCCACAACATTATTTTAGCCACTCAAATAACAGTTATACAAGAAAACACAAGTAAATGCCCTTTTCAAGAAAAATCTTCACAGGATTATAGTTGTTTTTTCAGTTAGTTGCTGTGTGCAATGATAAAGTAGTTTTCCTAAACATAGAAATCTTGACATTTTAATCATAATTTTTCTTGTTCTAATCCTCAAACAAATAGATATTAAATTTTTAAAAATCCTTTAAATTCATGTCCCTGCTAGAACCATACTGAAAGCACAATTGAAACTGCTTGACTGTTGCAGAAATACACTTTGTTCTTACAGCAACCAGCAAATTCTAATATCTCCATCAAAGGAAGCATATGCACTGTGTTTGTCATCCAGGAAAACATTCAGGTCAGACCATGTTCTTTATGAGGTTGCTCACACTTGGTACTGGTTTTGCTTTGCAGAAGTGACAGTCTTTCTCCTACAGAACTGTGGGGTAAGAAATCAGCGCAGTTAACTTACTCCAGCTGAAATATAGCTTTTGAAGAATCAGAATTATTACATTGGAAGGGGACCTTCTTGCTCAAAGCCCTTACCTTCTAAATTACATGAGGTTGCTCAAGGCCATGTCCAGGGGGTCTCAGAGATCTCCAAGGGTGGCAATTACATAAGCCATTCCATTTTTTGACTGTACTATCTACATTTTTCCTTGTGTTTGACTAGAATTTTCCTTGCTGCAGCTTGTGTCCATTGCTTCTGATCCTATCACTGATCAACTCCAAGAGTGTGACTTCTCTGTACCCACTTAGTAGGTGGCAGAAGAAAGCAGTCAGACCTCTCCTCCAGATCAAATTAACCTCACTCCCTTGACCTCTCCTTGCACAGGAAGTTCTCTTCTCCTCAGCCAGATGCCTTGAAGTTTATTCATGTCTTTCTGCATTGGACAGAATTCCAGTGTACCTTCCTGAAACTATAGCAGGGATTAACTCTCTTCTTAACCCTCCTGTTATGCTTTTAATAGTGCAGCCCAGTATGTAGTTGTACCTCACTGTAAAGGCTGATTTCAGCTGTGACAGCACCATTTATTTGTCTTTTTTTGTTTTCCATTAGCAGAATCCTCCAAGTTTTAATTGATTGATGAAACAGGGGTGAGGAAGTGAGATTGCCATTTTTTAGCAGATAAGGCAGAGCGCTGGTTTTTAGGTGTTTAAGTACCATTTTGCAATAAGGTTACCGATCGGTTGTAACACAGAGTGGAAATTTCCTATTTTGAACAGTCAGGTGCTTGGCAAGGTATCCAGAGCTTTTCTCGTGATATATAGTATTGACTGAGTTTTGAGCTGCAGTTTGATGCCTGTTTGCTGGAAACTGGGCAAGTGCACTTTCTGGAATGAATGTCCCAGCTGGTATTTTTAAGGGTACACCATTAAACCTAAATCAGTATTCTAACTTGATACCACAAATTCTGTCATCTTAATTATTCATCTGTTTTAGAATGCATCAACTCATTATTCTACCATGTGAACACATTGGATGTTCTGCTTAGTGTTGGATTCTAGCATCTGTGTTGGATTATATTACTTTTCCTAACAAAATCCCTTTGGACCAAGATACACCATATTTGTGAAATACATAAGATCATGGTTTTTCAGAAATATTGGTAAATGGTTACATGCAGCAATTTCTCATCACTGTTTCAAATTTGAAAAGCTACATCTTTCTCTCATGCCCGGGAAGGCTTCAGACATTGTATTTCATGAAATTCCCAAGCAATTGAAGTTAAAGTCTTCAGTGGTTGCTTGGGTGTCTTAATCTCACAACATCTAAACTTCAGTTCTGTAGAAGATTTGCTCAGGATTTTGTAGCTGTTTGTGGTTAATCATATCAAAACAATATAGTCGTTCCTATTACCTCATTTTGGATGCTCCTGTTTTTATGATGTTTAGAAACATCCATAAACTAGAAGAGAGTTCCTCACTGCTGTGTGAAAAAAAACAAATTAGAATGTAATTACAGACCAATTGAGTTGCATTTACTTTTATGTTCAGATAGTGGAGGTTCTATCCTACAAACTGTGAGGTGGAGAAATCTTCCACGTATATATTTCTGCTCTTTAGTTCCCAGGGGTAAAATGTGGAAGGGTAGAAGCAAAAATAACCACTCAAGTAAAACCTGATCCAAGCGTACTCAGAATCCTACATGCATACATTTGATTTAGCTGTAAGGTTTGCTACCAACTGCTCACCTTAGTTTCCTAGGATTTTTCAGGTAAGCTGGCACAGCCTGCACTAAAGCACATGCTGCCTCTGCTAGTGGTGCATGAGCAGGTTGCACAAAAATGTGTGGGTGGCACACATCTCTGCCCTACAGACAGATCCTGAAGGAGTGTCGGCTTAGGTGTGGAGCTCAGGGCATAGTTTTTGAAGTCTGTCTCCCTGGAAGAAGTGATAATTGGTCAGGTTTGGACTGAGGGCTTAATTTAGTGTCTTTTATATCATTAGTTTCTTCCCTTTTCATACTGCAAGCGGGAAATCAGAGAAGGTAAATTATGACAGGTCAGTCCAGTATTAGAGTGCTCTGACTGTGAATTGCTACAAATGAGAAAGTACTATGCAGTCAGAGCAAAATACTCCTCCATCTTCACAGCTGCTTTTCCCATGACAGAGGGATGGGCAGAAGGAAGAATGACATCCTTCATGCTACAGGAAAAAATTGCTAAAGTGCAAAAGATTCTAATGGCCTTTTTAAAAACAAACATATTACATTAATTTACTATCTTTAAGACGGGGCTTAATGCCATGCTGTTTGAGGCATCTGGAGCTGCTGGAACATGGATAGTGAAGTTACATGTGTATAAATGACTACTTCTGTTACCTTAGTCTGGCTGAGCTTGAGACAGAATCTTTCTGAATACAAAGTAGTGCAGGATGACTTCCATTGCAAGGGGCTGATGTGCTTTCTTGAAGCGCTGAGAACATCCACTTCCTGAGTGCAAGAAGGGTGTCAAAATTGCTCAGCCTTTTGCAGAATTGTGCCTTAAAACTCTGTACCTCTAACAGATTAACAAGCAAAATAGTAGAAAAACTGAGTGGGGAGTTGCCATGGTGATCATAATATTTGATAACTGCAAATAACACTGCTCCATACAGCAACCGTGAACCAGAATACAAAGATGGCATTTCTTGTGACCAACAGTCCAAATTCTTAGAAGCCTTGACTCATTCACTGTCAGTATATTGATAATTAATTCAATTTGGAGTTTATCTTTAGTATGACTTCACACTCAAAACATGTTTCCTGTTTTGTAGTCCACTAATGAACTGTCAGGGATTGTAAAGAGAGAAAACTGAATTCAGAAAGCTGTGTGGGGATGGTAACACAGCAGATATCTGTCAGCACATAGTTTCTTCTCTGCTGGGTGGCTATAGGTATTGGATTCCTCTTGTAGAGCTTTGGAAAGACAAAGGATACAGAAATGGGTTCTTTGGCTAAGCCAGCCTGCCATGGCAAGTCACAGAGAACCAAAGCAAGAAGTAATGCATCTGTCTCTTCCTTTTACACCCTGTCTTCTAGATTTGTCTCACTAGAATTGAGAAGCAGAGAGGAAAAGGCAGAGTCACCACTCTACAACAGAACAGATTTAAGCTTTTTGGTCTGTTACTATAGAGAGGCTGTTCAGTCACCTTTAAAATAATGTTCTTCTAAATATGTAGCTAGTGAACCTCCTAAATCTGTAGCTACAATTTTGTGAGACATCAGACTTTAACTGAAAACAAAATTTGTTTGTTCTCACATTAGCAGCCATTCTGTTTCTGATTACTAATTTAAAGTTTCCTGTTGATTCTGCTCACAAATCTTAAAGTTACTCTAGTAATAAGCAGAGAGACTCAGAGCTGCCTCCTCAGAGAATGGAATGACTAATCAGAGCATCGGTTAAAGAGAACATGATGTTGCATAGGCACCTTGGGATAAGAGAAGATTTTACAAACTCATAGAATCCTTCTATTTTAGATAAGATTCCTATAGTCCACTATTATAAAAATAATGTCTTCATCATTATCAACGGGGAGATTCAGACAGCCTAACTTCAATTTAGGCTTGGTCGTAATTTTTTCACAGAGATGTCAGTGACTGTTTTCTAAGACATGGGGAGATGTTGTCAAGTGCACTTGTGGGAGAAGGTTTTCTATCATCTAATATGGCCGTCAAGCTGAGCTTAATGGGACTTACACAGGATTGGATCAACAGGCTGGACTATTGCCAGTCCTTTTTTTTTGCCCCCATTCATTCTAAGCATAGAGATTGTAATTGCAGACTGACTCTTTGAAAGACACTGAGTCATCACTGTCTATTCCACTGCTACATCTTATTTTTGTTTCACTAGCAAGTGCTTTTGAAGTATCCCTGCTATTGGTTCTGTGCTCTTAGTCTCGGTGAGTCTGGGTTTTGTTTGTTTAATGCAATTAGGCAATGATTGTGAGTTATGAATAAAACCTAGGGGGAAAGGGAGTAGAAATAGTTATTTTTGGAAAATCAGAAAGTGCACATTGTTCTTTGTGGTAGCATATGACTCAGTCAAGAAAGTAAAAGTTTCTGATTCAAGATTTAAATCAGACCATAATTTTCCATACATCTGTTGCATTTCTGCACCCCCCTAAACTAGTTTACAGATGGTAGTAAAGTTAGGTGTGAAGATTTAGCAAAATAAAGTTGTCCTTTTACTTACTTGTATAAAAAATATATTACCTGTAATTCTAAGAAAATAAGGAAATAGTAAAAACTTCAATGTGAATATAACTGATTGAATGACTTCTTTCTTTGAATGCTTTCTTTTGTTTAAAATTCAGTTAGCCCTTGTTTAAAGGTAGATAAAGGTTAAGCAGACATACTTGTACATGATATGAGGAGAGGGGTAATTTTA